>SJJU01007844.1:0-28147 GCA_012932125.1 Conopomorpha cramerella
TTATACATACACTAGCTGTCCCGGCAAACATTTGTTTTGCCATAATAAGTTGCCTTTGTACCCCGTGTATTGGGAGAAATACAACTGGCAGGTGGATAAAAAATAGATAGTTGCCGATTCTCAGACCTACTGAATACGCATATAAAATTTGGTGAAAATCGGTAAAGCCGTTTCGGAGGAGTATGGCAACGAAAACTGTGACACGAGAATTTTATATAATACTAGCTGTCCCGGCAAACATTTGTTTTGCCATAATAAGTTGCCTTTGTACCCCGTGTATTGGGAGAAATACAACTGGTAGATGCATTAAAAATAGATAGTAGCCGATTCTCAAACCTACTGAATACGCATATAAAATTTGGTAAAAATCGGTAAAGCCGTTTCGGAGGAGTATGGCAACGAAAACTGTGACACGAGAATTTTATATATTAGATATAGCAACAAACTACCGAACTACTACTGATGTAAATGATTGAATAACTAATTCAAAATTAGGATGAAGAGTGAGATATATCGTACGTTTTGTATATATTATTTTTCGTAATTTTCAAAATTGTATTATAAAACTGTACAAAGTAGGCAAAACAACGAAGCAATACTGTATGCTGCATCTTTCATTTGATTCGCGACGTCATACCAGAACAAACATTAGTGTCAGTGCAATAATCTTAAAAAAAATATAATTTGAAAAACCCTTTTTTGTGTGACCATAATAGAAAGTTTGATTTACAAGAGTGAACAAAGGAAGTAGTTCTCCACCAATCCTGGTAAACACAGACAAAAATCAAATTTAAAATTACTTACAGCTCAAAATCATGTCGCTTTACTGAAATTGGCGCCAAATATACGTGTACCTACCATAATAACAACCGTAGAACAATAATAATACGTTATTAATTAGTTCCCAAACGACGGCGATAATTGGCAGTACCTCGAGGCCCAGACAAATGAATAAACATTTATTTCGAATGAAAAGCTATTGAAATCCAGCATTGAATGGTTGTCGCCGCCGGCGCTGAGAAATATAGAGCCATCTGTCAAAGCCAACAAGCTCGGCCCGCGAGCATCTGTCAAATGTGCAACCGGAAAAAAATATTTCTCGACCACCGCTGCGATGCCGGGTGACGGACACATTTTAATTTAAAATCATATTTCGCGAACGCAATTTATTGTAATATTTCCTTTTTTATGTCATTCATACTTTTTACAATGGGGAATTTCGTTATGGATATTTTGTTGTGTGGAACTGGCACCCACTAAAACTACACGGTGATCACCTGCACGTCATTTTCAGCGTCCCCGAAACAGCTTGATCCACTACGTCCAAGGATGGCCCCAGCTGCGCCACTGCGGGCTATCCCCAGGGAGGGGCGGCGATTGTCGCACGTGATTATAGTCACGGTTGTACCTGAGTCACCGCAAGGGAACCGTAAAATGAGTAGTCGACACTCGATTTTAACCCCTACGCATGCATTATCAGTCCTACAACAGGTAAAGGATGAACTTAGGCCTATCATTATGACCAGAACTGCTGCGCAAATATGAATCATAACTTGTTCCATTAAAATCTTTAGCAGAGGTAGTTATGTATGTTTGATACACGTCACAAAATTGGGGACCAGGCGTGGTGATTCCATCTGAGTTATAGGATATGCTTACTTGTGGTATCAGGGAGAAGGGAAATGTGATACAATAAAACTGTTACGATAATACATTCGTATGTGCTGCCGGTTGCATGTCTTTCCTCAAACAACTACCAGGCGTAGCATATGCTACGAAAGTTCTGCTACGACGTAGCATATATTTATAATAGAGCCTTTGAGTAGTGATGTATGAGTTATTCACATGCAAGTGTTTATAACTCATACTAGTGATTTAACATAGTGTTCTCTATGACTACGATAGTACTTTTAGGTACTCGAGGTCATGGTACGGGGCCAGATGTATACCAGTAACTGTAATGCTCATATTCGATGCTTACAGATACATTTTCTCTAACATGAACATTCTCCAACATTCTAAGTGTTTATTAGAAGAAACACAGCACACTCTCTTTGTCATTCAAAACCAGTATGGGAGACAAGTTGACATATTAAAATATTATATATATTAAGATTTAATCATATTAATACGAAACATCGACAATTTTATTTCGGTGTGTTGGTTATGGTCAGTGTATTTAATATTATTCCACTATCTCCACGTACTAACATAAAATACTTTTAAATAAAAAATCTGAAACTGAAAATGCGGCCCCTCTCTACCGAACTCACTTTTGGAAATTGAAGGATTAGCTGCACCCAATGTTTTATATCTACATTCACAGATTTAAGCAAAAGCTTCCACGGATTTGTTCACTCTGTGAAATCCTAATGAAAAAGCTTGCCACTGCTTCTCTGCTGGTCCCAATTTATTCTCTGCACTTAGTCCCGTACTTAATACGCCACGGCCCGATGGAGTTCCACACAAGTAATAGGTTACTTCATCCGTTCAGTAAAAGATGAGCTGTTTTGGTTTGATCCTGATGTAAATGCGTAGGTTCATTGGTCTCTGGCTGCAGGATACATTGACAAGACCAGCATAATACGTCAGATCCAATCTTAACTCGTTTCCATTTCTGTGCATTTATTATGGAAATAAGTTTCAACCTCTCCCCAAGCGTAACTCGAACAATATGTCCGGAAAGAGTTGTGTACGCTGATCCTATTGTAGGTTTCATTCGTATGCTATGCAACTTCTGGGACTGGCGTCACCGGCGTGATCTTGCTAACGTACTAATATGAAAATGACCAGCTTTAAGAACATTCTGCTGATGAAGCGGGACCGTTTTAAAACGGTCGTGTAGCTTGATGTAGCACTGAAGTTGGGATTCAGAATAACAAAAGTTAAATGCTTTTCGCTTCTGTGACAGACACTGGGGCTAAATGAAATTGTGATCTTATTGTTTTCTCTATATGAGTCAACTTTGGTTGGACAGGATGTGGCGAACTCTCATGAGATTTCCGGTTTCGTACACCTTTTATTATGGACATTAATTGGAAAGGTAAATTAGGGTAAGGCTAAGAGACGGAATTGTCCATTCCAGGAGAATTAATTCAATACTGAATATGCGATGAATTCAATCCTTTGACATTTTTTTTTTTAATAAGTTATTTATAAAATGTGACAAGGTTTTTGTTGAACATGAGAGAAAATTGACATAAAATAATATAATATATAGTTTACACTTGATTCTATACTGAATAATATGTTGAATGAAATGGAAAAATTGCAAAAGGCGACCCTATCGCACATAGCGATTTCTTCCAGGTAACCTAATTAATAAACTAACTGGCTAGTTGTTTTATAGCTTAAAATATGGTATCTTTAAAGTGTTGTATATTTATACCTAACGAGTTGTTGGTTTAAAATGCACCACAAATCTCTGTTCATCATCATCAGCCCATACTTTGCCACTGCTAGACAAAGGCATCTCCAATTGCACGCCACTGGGATCTGTTTGCGGAAATCTCTCTTAAGATCGTTCAATAGCCTTGAAGGAGGCTTTTGTCCAACAATGGAAGCTGTGCTAGTAGGAATGAAAATAACGATTTCATAAGTTTATCTCATCAAACAACCTATTAAACTCCAAAGTTAAATAGAATCATTTGAAACTCGAAATCAAGAAATCGATGTGAAGATCTCGCGAGTTGTGCGTGATTCATGAATAAATTTACATAAACGGTCCCTGGCTTTTAAAATACGTAAACTTGACGAGGGACTGTGTGATTTTCATCGTGCTCTCTTCACTTAACCTATGCAAAGTGTGCATCCCAATCTGCGAGGGGATTCTGAATCCGACGTATGAATTAAAATTGCCATTACTGTTTTTGGACATTTTTTTTTGTCTGGGACATCATCATCATCATCAGTCACATAACGTTCACTGCTGGACGAGGGTCTCGTCCAATGATTTTCATGATCATGGGGGTGGGGGGGATGCCAATTATCATCAAGCTTGGCAGGCGAGTTGGCTATCGCAGTGCGTTTAGCTCACAGCGAGTGCTGCTGTCCGTCCTCTGGAGAGTTCCCTTCGGAACAGTTGGGCTGGGGTGATAACACATGTCGCCGTCACCACACGGCTGTCTGGTTAATAAAGCACATAGTCCCACTTGTCTCCCAATTATGACAGCCGGCATGGACTAGCGGTTGGGACCTCTAGGACGACGATATATGTATTTTTGTACCAAACAACGCGTAGATGAAATGTTCAGTTTCTGTGAAGTGCCTAATTGAAACATATAAATGTAATTTAACACTTTTTACTTTAACAAAATTCACAATAAAGCCTTTTGCATTTAAAAACTTTTTTGTTATCTCCAAGTCAGCTCCCATTAATTTCTCAATAGGAGCTTCTTAGCAAAAAAGTTAAATACGAACCTAAATTGGCTATTTACTGAGCTCGTTATCCAGCAAGCCATTTTCGTGACGTCCTAAACAAAATTGCTACGAGTTTTTTTTTGAGCTGACCTATCGAAGATTCTGTAAGGATTTTCAGCTCAATCTATGCTTTTTTGCTTGTCAATCGATAAACGTCCATTAGACGGTAATCGGTCGTCATTCACTATTATAGAACTAATGTGCTGAGTAGTAATTATTATAATCTCCTTGTCTAGAAATGGTATAATCCTGGATCTTAAAGCTAAAACTATACGACCCGAGCAGACCGTGCACGCGCGTAATTAACGACACAACATCAAAAGTGTCTGGGAATCAAGAACATTTTTAGCTCTAAAAAAATCTCATTTATTTAAATCAAATCTAATCTTCTGGATTGGTCCCCTACCTAATTCCCCATGCCTGTATCTTACACTTACTTATCTCCACATTTTGAATAAATTATGAATGAATTCAGTTTTTGAAAAATATATCCTTGATTGCAATCTTCTAAAATGAACTTGGTCCTTAGACACTTTTGATGTGTGTAGAACAAATACGCACTCTGATTGGCTGTTATGTCACGATTCGTTCAACGAATCGCTGTGCGTTATATGTCTTGTCACTTCTATCGTGGAGTGCTGTGCACTTGCTCAGGCCCATTTTGTGAAATGTGAAAATACATTTCACGCCTTTAATCCCAAAGAGGGGTTGTTACTTGCTAAAGCAAATACCCACGGTTCACCAAGCGTATTTAACCCAACGTTACAGGGGGTGAGCCCATCGCCGTTATAGGGTTCACACACCTTGTGGTGTGCGGGTTTCATCACGATGTTGTCCTGCACCGTACGAGCGTTGCGTTGCGTACATAGGCTCTGAAAAAGAGTCCCCATTGGTACACGTCCAGTAGCCGGACTCGAACCCGGGACCTCCCGGTTACAAGTCAAGGATCCGACCAACTGGACTACAGACGCGACTATTCAGATAAGATGTATGCTTTATCTGACTCTAATAAAAGTGTGAAAAAGACACAAGTGCGCCTCAAACATTACATAGATTTTCTCTCGGAATTTGGCCTGTATTCTGAAACTACTCCCAATCTCAGATCTCTACTAAAGTAACGTTTGTCTCGCTCTAATCGTGTTTGTATAAAAAAGAAACAAACTATGCTCAAGCAATGCCTGAATATTGTTACAGAACACAGGCCTTAGAGACTCCAAAGAAAAACCCATTATGCTTAGGTACTTAATTACTAATAGTAGAACTTAAGGCTGTTCTAAGGTTAACGTAGTCGGCCATTAGAGTTCATTTATTCGAAGAACACTTTATTCATTTGTAAGGAATTGTTGAACTAATTCACTTTCTTACAGAAATCTTGAACTGAAATAGGTAAGTACTTTCAGCTCTACTTGTTGCAGGTGTACCGTCGGCCAAGAAAATGGTCTATTACTTTTGATGATACTTTCTTTGTGTAAAATATTATTTGCTTTATTTTAGTCAAGTAAAAAATTAACCCTTATAACGAATGATGCGTTTCAAGCTTAGGGTGCTAGACCAGATTCTTGGCCGACTGTACGTATTCAATAATTTGTAGTTGTTGTCCGATGCGGAGGGGTTGTTGCGATAAGTTCAGGACGTTTATTACACATCTATATGGCCTTGGTGTTTAGTGGTGGAGTATCCATAACGGACTTCCCCGGGAAAAAAGGGTCTTTAGTAGCGGTAAAATACGCTTGGAATCACTGATATTGGCATAGCATTCGCCGTTAGGATTTATGATTCTAAAGCACTAGTTATAGTCAGATGATTTTCATTCCTCCACATAACATCTCCAAACAGCGAAATAACAATATTTCCTCAAAACAACTATTACTTGTTGAAGCATTGCAAGATGTGTTCATTTCAAATATTTCACTAAGCGTATTATCGCACGTGAAGATCGTAAATTGTTCTTCGCGTATATTCCAATCACGTAGATATTCGCAAATATCCTGCAAAGCATTAGTTTGTATGAATTTTGATTTTCACATTCTTGATGTCTGAATTTCCGATTGGTATATTTAGTTCGAGTTTAGCGCAACTGTTAGCATACGCTTGTTATAAATGTACGGAAAACATTTCAATTTCAAGACAGTCGTCCGTTGTTAATACTGACCCAAACGTGTGTATTATAAACTATCCGGGGACATTCCTGAAATGGGTCATCCGACTCAAACATAAGGATATTTTGAACTCGGCTATGGAAGCTAGAGACTGATATACTTGCAAAGCTACTATAAAGTATGTGAATGGATTAAATTGGAGAGGTAGATTAAACACCCAAATTAGTTTTTTGTGTGAAAGTTTATATGCTTAGATGGTCAAAGTATAAAGGTAATAAATATGTTTGGGTTGTTGCCTAGTAAAACTCCTAATTGTAGGCAAAGTTACCCAGGGGATACTGTCTTATATTCCAAAAGTCGCCTGTACCCATTGGAAGAGATAAACACTCTGTCACTTATACAAATGTTGGTTATTTCGTATTGACACCATCATTATCTGTTCAGCCACATGACATCCACTGCTGGACGAGGGCCGTCCCCAATGATTTCCATGATAATTTGGGAGGTAATGCCAATAATCGCCACGCATACCAGGTGGGATGGCGATCACAGTAGAGTTGTGGATTATCTCACAGAGAGCGCTGCTGTCCGTATTCTGGAGACTTCCCTCGGTCGCCTCTTACGACCACCACAACGGGAAAATTTGGGCTGGAGTAGTGACTCAAGTATTCTGTTCGCCGTTACCACACCGCTAACGTAACGTATTGACATGCCACTGAAAATGAAGTTGATTCTGGTATTCGGATTCGGAATAGACAGGTAAAATTACCTACTGTCAATATGAGGTACTTGATCACAATCATTTTATCATCATCATTAAGGACCATTATTAACATTGACACGGGACATATAACATTTTATTCAACATGTAAAAGATACATCATAAAAAGGAAGAACATAATAATATGTAAATAACTATTCAACAACAAAATGCACAACGAGATAAAGACACTGCGAACTCCGAATTACTACGTTATTACAACCAAATGTGTAAATTTATTTCTTTTGGCGCGAACGCGTGGTTTCACAATCCACTTTGAACACCAAAGTATTCTGAATTCCCTTTATTATCGTAACCTCAAAAAGACGACCGCAAACAGCAGTAAACCATGGCAAATTTATTACAGACTTAATTACTTGTTTCTTTATCATCGGTTGGGAAACAATGACAATGTGGACTTTTATGTCTACCCGCAGCGGCTGCCAGACACACGCTGTGCTCGCGACATCTGTTGGCGTGATTCGGGAAACGGAAAAAACGATCGTGACCTATTGTGCCGTTATCTTCTTCTGTGAAAGATCTGGGTTTAAAACTTGGTGCCATTTATTTTGAGACTTGTTTGTCAAGCTATAGGTACTATTTTAATTAAATGTTTAGTGCATACCTACTCACGACATCGGTGACCTCCAGCAGTGGATATCAATGCAGCTGACATGATGATGACGTCTCTATCTGACACACTCTTCCACCATCATATTTTTAACCCAATGTATAGTATTGTACAGAGTTCATCTTTGGTTTGTAACTATTTTCAGTGTTCCATACCAAACGATAAATTATAGTACACTAGCGGATCTCTCACTCACTCTCTCATGTACTAATTTAATAAACTGTACTAGCCACAGATTTGCAAATAAAATACACTTCACGCCTTTTAATCCCAAAGAGGGGTAGGCAGAGGCACTTGCTAAAGAAATTGCCCACGGTTCACCAAGCGTATTTGACCCAACGTGACAGGGGGTGAGCCCATCGCCGTTATAGGGTTCACATGTGCGGGTTTCATCACGATGTTGCGTACAAGCGTTGCGTTGCGTACATAGGCTCTGAAAAAGAGTCCCATTGGTACACGTCCAGTAGCCGGACTCGAACCCGCGACTTCCCGGTTACAAGTCAAGTATCCGACCAACTGGACCAGAGACGCCATTGCAATTTTTAGAAAAATGTGGTAAGTAATACAGTTCAGAAAGCAGCTGAGAGTGACATCTACGATACGAAGGGTTTTGCTTAGAATGGACACGAGATTTCTCTCGTTGTGCCTATCTCGTCTCTACATTCCGACCGCCAGTCAGAGATGAGAGACCTGAGAGATTTTGGTATTCAAAAGGATTTCCCCATTTGGAGTCTGGAAGTCTGAATCATATTTATTTAACTTTTCTTAACTGTGATTACCATTCTGAAACATTTTTCGTGATGCTAATGGTAATAGTTTATTGCGTGCATGTGTTAGAAATAAATAATGAACAAAAAGGCTTTTTCACGAAACGTCACCTGATCCCAAAATTAGATAACCTGTACTCGGGTGTTAGAGACTGATATAAATACACAAAAAAGAAATACATACATAGATCACTATATAAAACACTCCCAGGCACAAAATAAAATGCTTCAGCTTATCACTAAAATCAGTGTATCAGCGGCGGGAACCAAACCTGTCCGAACCGGGTCCTAGAGGCAAGTGCCTTGACCACTAGTCCAATCAAGTCGTCAATTAAGTCTCAAAATATTCTAGATGAAGGTTAATCAGTTGATGTTTCCAACCACCACTCACTGAAGTACTGCTCATTACGCGTTCCAGAATACGTTAAAATGGTATATTTACTTGCGTAGTTAGAATTTGACATCTATAACTGTTTAGTTAAATAATTGACTAAATACTGGTTAAGAATAAGGCATTTACATAGACTACTTACCTGCGCGTCACTTGATTAGTGATAATTCTGAGCATTCAGTAACTATTAACAAGTTACGCATGAGCATTGTTTGTTTCTCGTACACAAACATGATTAGGACGGGCGTTACTTGAACAGAGATCTGCCCTTGAGGGTAGTTTCAGAATACATGCACATTATAATGAGCTCGTGTTTAAAGTAATTAATACGTCTCTACAAGTGTTTGTTTACTTGCACGCTTCGTAAAATAAGCACAAAAAAAAGCAATCTAATTCGGACGAGAATTTCAGTTTGTTTTCAAAGCAATGAAACCATCTGATATCGGTTTAGTAAAACAAACTAATACTAGTACAAAAGCATTCGATATCTATTAAAGGCATCTTTGTTCTTTGCGAAGAATTGCGAAACGAAATGTGTGGTTCATCTTGAATGTTGTAAATTGATGAAATTGTATGTGTGAAACTCTTTTGAAATAATGACAATATTCTATGAATTGAATGAAACATCATTTTACAATAAGATCATTTACTTTTTGGTTTTGGTGTTCGTTCTTCTAATGTGGCGATACGAGGCAAATATCAGGCCAGCCTAGGAGTCATTTTTTCATTATACTCTACTAGCGGCATGCTTTGGCTTCCCATGAATGCAATGCAAATACAGTGTATCTCTGCTATAATTATAATGCATGTAATATCATGTAAACCTTCCTCTATACTAACTCTAAATATCAAAAGAAACCGCATTAATATCCGTTGCGTCGTTTTATAGATATAAAAGCATACAAAGGAACAGTGGGACTCTTTCTACCTCTATTCCGTAGGGCCGTGGGTTCGATTCCCACCGCTGACAGGTTATTAGGTGATGAGCTTTTAAGTACTTGTTGGATGTGTCTGGGCGGTTTATTTATATATGTATGGATCTAAAAAAAATATTTAAATAAGTATATTTCGTTGTCTGAATACCACAACACAAGTGTTTTAGCTACTAAACATGGGATGAAGGCAATGTGTGTGTTGTTGTCAAATATTTATTTATTTATTAAAATGAGCGTCTGTGGCCCAGTTGGTCGGATACTTGACTTATAACCGGGAGGTCGCGGGTTCGAGTCCGGCTACTGGACGTGTACCAATAGGACTCTATTTCAGAGCCTATGTACGCAACGCAACGCTCATACGGCGAAGGACAACATCGTGACGAAACTCGCACACCACAAGGTGTGTGAACCCTATAACGGCGATGGGCTCACCTCCTGTCACGTTGGGTTAAATACGCTTGGTGAACCGTGGGCATTTGCTTACTAAGCAAGTGCCTCTGCCTACCCTGCTTTGGGATTAAAAGGCGTGAAGTGTATTTTTTTTTATTAAAATGCATATGAGTACGAATATATTATGAAATTATTTTAAATTATTACTTACCATTCAGCCCTATGCCTACTCCGCTTCGGGATTAAAAGACGTGAAGTGTATTTTTTTTCTTGTTCCAGCTCCACTTTCCCAGACTGCGAGCAGTTGTCTGGTAGAAGAACTACCAGAAGAACATAGGTGTCTAGTTTATAGTATCATACTATTACCAACACAGAGTATACATTAAACTTGCGTTCTGATACTTACGTTTGTTGATAAAAAATACCCGAAGCCTTAGAACACGCGTCAAGAAAGACGCGATATAAAAATAAATAGGTTCTGTGATTGCCTGTTTGTTCACGATTTCTATGATTTCAACGAATCGCAGAACGTTATAAATGTATTCTCATTTCTTTCTTGGAGCAAAATTGTTAGGGAGGCGGGCGTGAAGAAGGCAAAAGTACAATGTTAATAAACTATTTTGTTTTTTTTAATCACTATGAACAAGTGTTTGACCACCATCCTGCCTGATGTTAAGCAGCGACGTGGTCTACGATGGAGCACACTTGTTCAGTAAGTACCTATTCACCCGCGACTTGAAGACCTTCAAACTGTACTGCGCAGGATACACAGAACAAACTACAACATAGGTTAATCAAAATATTTTGTTCCTTACTTATTGTTCGGAATAACAAGGAAAAAACCAGAGATCAGGTCTTCTACACTCTCGCAATTGCATCGCTCTGGCATCGTAGCGGCAAACGACGTACATCACTGTTTTTCTACGGACGCCTCTGAAATAAAGGTAACAAAATCAGTAATTCATATCGTTTGCCGCTACAGTCTCAGAGCGATGCAGTGTACGGCCTCAGGAATTTGGTTTAATTAATAAAAAAAAATAATACACTTCACGCCTTTTAATCCCAAAGCGGGGTAGGCAGAGGCACTTGCTAAAAATGTCCACAGTTCATGCGCGAGTATTTAACCCAACGTGGCAGGGGGTGAGCCCATCGCCGTTATACACACACCTTGTGGTGTGCGGGTTTCATCAAGATGTTGGTCTTCACCGTACGAGCGTCGTGTTACGTACATAGGCTCTGCAAAAGACTCCCATTGGTAAACGTCCAGTAGTCGGACTCGAACCCGCGACCTTCCGGTTACAAGTCAAGTATCCGACGATCTGGACCACAGACGCTCTTAGGTTAAATTGTCGTTTATTATTCATACCTGTCCTCTCGTTTTATCACGTGACAGGGGGTGAGCCTATCACCGTTATACACACACCTTGTGGTGTACGGGTTTCACCACGATCTTGTTCTTCACCGTACGAGCGTTGCGTTACGTACATAGACTCTGAAAAAGAGTCCCATTGGTAAACGTTCAGTAGCCGTACTCGAACCCGCGACCTCCCGGTTACAAGTCAAGTATCCGACAAACTGGACCACAGACGCTTTTCTGGACCACAGACCCTCTTGGGTTAAATTGTCGGTTAATTCATACCTATCCTCTCGTTTTGTCGGTCACTGCCAATGTCGTAGTTAGTCGTAGTCATGCCAAGTCTGGAATTTTAAGACCTTTAAGCAGGGCCACGACACATACCCGTATATGGAAAAATATCTATTCCGAAGACATACCAAGCTCAACTTAACATGTCCGTTGTATGATAAAAACGGAATAACCACTTGTATATTTTATGTGACGCCGCATTTATTGGTAAAAGGGTGTCTGACTTGGTCGACGTCATGTCTCCAACTGACATATCAATTCCACTAGGGATTAAGAAGTGAGTTTATATATACTCATATTCTAAACACGAACATCCCGTAGTTTCTTCGATATCCCAGCCGAAGAAGGAAAAAAGTACTATTTTTTTTACCAGATCAGAGCGGAAACGTGGTTAAAATAGACGTCCAGTAATCCATGTCCCTTGTTCCTGTTTACGCCATTCGCAAAGATTGGAGATCAAGAGCGTTTTGTTGACAACAGCTCCAATTAGACAGGCCCATTGTGTCCCGGGATTCTCAGAAAAGGACCCAGCCGGCGCCCGCAGACAACGCTCGAAGGAATCGCCATTCGCGTCTCTTGTCACTGAATAATTCATTTAATCCATTTAATGGGAACTCACGAATCGCGGAGGAGGCCGCGCCACTACGGAATTTGCATCGTATTTTTTATTTGAGAGCCGATATCCTGGCGCCATTGTACCTTTGAAGTCGAATTATTTGCTATTCAGTTCTGTTCTGTTCTTAGCCTCTAGAACCAATATGAGTATAGACGGCTAGCATGGACTAGATGTCAGGGCATCTGCTTCTAGGACGGCGGTATCGGGTTCGAATCCCGTCAGGGATATAGTGTTTTAGTGATGAGCTGAGGCATTAGTTGCGTGCGTCTGGGTGTTTTATTTATCTATGTATGTATTTAAAAATATATCAGTCTTTGGCCCGAAAATTACAGAGTATCCTAGTTTGGGGTCAGGTGATTTTTTATAAATAACCTAAGATATTTATTAACTTCTGCAACACCGCATATTTTTATTACTTTTTCCTGCGTGTTTCAGTTTGAGGTCAGGGTGTGTAAATTGAAGTCGCGGCGACAGAATATCTACGCTTAGTATTCTAATGAAGACTTATATCGAAGGGCCATATCTTTCTGTTCCCGTGTCAGAGAGTAATACCTATAGAGCTCGAAACAATTAGAAAAATACAGCGCTTACTGAGAAAGGGCCCGCTTGTAGCCCATATCTTGCATCGCCGGACGAAGCAGATTAGTGCACGCGATTGGTGGGTATTATTACAATATTACTGTTCTGCCACGTGAAAGAGATAAAATAGAGTAAGAGATGAATGATGTTTACAACAAGACAACTACAGTCGGCTTCATCGAAGAAGCAAACTTTGACAGGTCGATTGACAACTAATAGTTTTGTAAAATAAATAAAATTATTAATACACTTCACGCCTTTAATCCCAAAGCGGGGTAGGCAAAGGCACTTGCTAAAGCAAATACCCACGGTTCACCAAGCGTATTTAACCCAACGTGACAGGGGGTGAGTCCATCGCCGTTATAGTATTCACATACCTTGTGGTGTGCTGGTTTCATCACGATGTTGTCCTTTTGTAAAATAACTTAATGCTGTAAATGTATAATTTGTACTCAGAACAGGGTCCTAAGTCTTCTACACTGTAGTAGTTGCATCGCTCTGGCATTGTAGCGGCAAACAAAACAAACGATGTGCATTTTTTCCGTTACTTTAATTTCACTGTCGTCCGTAGTAAAACAGCGATGCACATCAGTGATACACAAGAGAGACTTGTCCCCCTGATGTCATCATCATCATCATCAGCCCATACTTGTCCACTGCTGGACATAGGCCTCTCCAATTGCACGCCACTGAGATCTGTTTCCGGCTTCTCGCATCCAGCTTCTGCCAGCCATCTTGCGTATATCATCAGTCCACCTTGCCTGAGGGCGTCCTACACTCCGTTTGCCGAGACGCGGTCTTCACTCGAGAACTCGGTTTCCCCAACGGTCATCGGTTCTAGGGCAAATATGGCCGGCCCACTGCCACTTCAGCTTGCTAAAACGATGAGCTATGTCGATGACTTTGGTTCTCTGTCGGATCACTTCATTTCTGATTCGATCCTTCAGAAAAACGCCCCTGATGTCTGGAGTAATAATCACAATGTGTGTTACATCGAAACCCGTAACGACGGTGGCGGTCGGTACTTGATATCGCTTTTGACAAATACGTAATGATCAATATTTCATACGTCATCATCATTAGCCCATTACGTATCACTGCAGGGAGATGGGTGTCTGTGACCAATGAACAACGAGTATAGAATGAAATCAACACGGGTTCTATACTAATTATATATGTTGATGATACTTGCAGTGCATGTGTCACTATAACATCAATAATATTGTGATAAGTAAAAAATGAACCATAATGTCTAATGGCATTAATTATGAGTTTTAAGCTTGGGGATCAGATACATTAATAAAAAAATCAGCTTCTTGGCCGACGGTACGTGTCTTCAGTGCACTGAGCAAAGATCTTTTTCCAAATTAGATCTTAGTACATATTTGATGTGATTTCTAGATAAAGACGAACTTTGTTGAATTTGTGTTGGGTGCGTTTACATTACATATAATAATACAAGCGTATTGTGAGGTATATGAATGTAAGGTGTATGAATGTAGATGAAGCGAAAGGGGTATGTCAGGATCGTGACAAATGGAGATCTGTAGTCTCTGCCTACCCCTCTGGGAAACAGGCGTGAAGTGTATGTATGTATGTATGTGATATCAATCATTATTCAGTACGGTTGGCTTTTTACTTATGTAAACTGAATAGTCACCCACCAAGAAATCCTTGTGACACTGTAATAATGATTTTTTTAATAGCCTGGTTGTTTTCCCACTGCTGGGCAAAGGCCCCTCGTCTCAGAACTCCCGATATAATGTATGTAAGGATTAGTTTTCTTTAAAAAAAACCTTGAAAAAAAACCACCGAGTCTGAGTCCGAAGACTACCCTAATGTATCTCTTTCGTTTCTCACTATCTTTGACTGATGAAATTCTCATACACACTTGCTGTCACCGTTGTACTGTCAAAATCGACAAGCGATAGACAAGGAAGGAAACCCAAACCAAAAACATCGAGACTTGCAATCCGAAACTGCCGTTTAGAATAAAACAAGACAACGATATTATAAACAGGCAGGAGTTAAAGAGCGAGATATTTATCTTCTGTCCCTTACGACGTATCAGGGTATAGTATGTATCTTTGGATCCAAACTGTCACATTTACTACCAAAATGACAGTTTAACCCAGAAGTACATCCCACTTTCATACATAGTGCTTAGAAAGAGAAAGCTTGAGGGTGCTACGTGGCTTGCAAGACTAGTTGTATTTGGTCTGAGGATGGAAACCTTTTATAGACGCTTTATTTTCGTATAAACACAGGAGGCAGTCTCCGATAGTTTCGGAAATATACTCGAGGAATTGTTCAAACCAACCCGTTCAATATTTTGAAGCCGCTCGAAGGCTTCTATCATGTCTAGTGCTGCCAAAACAATAACCCCTTTACCAATAAACACGTTGTCACTTATACAACGGTTATTACAGGTCTACTTGAACTGGTTATTCCGTATTTGACATACAACTGACAAGATAAGTTGAGCTTTGTGTATCTTCGAAATAGCAATTCCGTCATTATTAGTAAGGCCCTAAGAATACAGCTAGAATTTAAATTAGAGGCCTTTGGATGGGAGTTGAGAAACATGTAACATTTGAACTGACTACTTGCTTGACACCAACTTTCATCTACAGTTCGAAGGTAGGCGAAGGGCCATCGCTCCTGTTAATAGCCATCAATAAAACTCCTAACTGCAACGCACTCTAATCGGAACGTAATTACTTTACCAGTGGTAGATGGACGGCTGTTTGTCAACATGGGGAAAGACGTAGGTGGAGTTAATGTGTTCCGTGACTCGTATAACCGGCAAATTATTTTTTCAAGCAAACTGACAACTTCTCTGAAAATACATTTCAGATTTTACATGACCGCTTTAAAAAAGTGTTTCGCTCCAGTTTTCTTTTGCTCGTGGACCAGAAGGGGGTCAAAATCCGAACAGAACTTTATACGTAAAAGAAAGACAAACGTCAGCGCATGTATAGATCTATCTATTGAAAGTTTCGCATATTCGCGTAGGTACTATAAATGCGAAAGGAGTAGTAGTACTAGCTGACTCGGCAAACGTTTTTTTTTCCAATATACATTATTAACAGTGTTTTCACTACTATTATATGTATGTATAAGACATAATGGACCTTAATAAAAAATTACTCTATCTACTAAGGTAAACCGCAAACAAACACATGTGCAAAATGGGCATCCGAAACACAAACATGTGTCGCTTCTGTAATGAGGGTAAAGAAACACCTATACACCTTCTGAGTGAGTGCGGACCCCTGATGTACAAACGATCCACACATCTGGGAAAACATATATTTTCATCAGATGAGGTGGTGAATCTCAGTGTCGAAAAAGTACTTACTTTTGTAAAGGTGCTCAAAATTGATACTGAACTCTAAATTATTAACCAGGTGGCGATCACAATAGATCAGCGATGGTCGCAGTGATACTGCACACAGCAGGGCCCTGCAGAGCCACACAACAACAAAAAAAAAGGTAAACCGCATCAAAATCTGTTACGTGGTTTTAAAGATCCAAGCATTCTTAGGATCAGACACTGGAAGGCGACTTTGTTTTATAGTATGTATATTGAAGTAGCCAGTTTGCGGCAAAACAAAGTTGCATAAGTATCTAGAGATTCTAGCACTTAGGATAACAACAACTTACCGTCTTACACGCTGTTGCAAACTATAGAAACACAATTTCAACAAGTTCGACTGTAAATTTCCGGACGAGTGTTCAAGTGGGCTAAGTTACACAGGTTATCTATGCATTTGCGCTTTGTAAACCGTTTATATGTTAGACTAACCCCCGAGACCTGAAAGTTGTTAAAAGTCGGTTTGCGTCGGTGAAACTTGGCTGATCTTTGCAAGACACTTCACGCGTTTTAATCCCAAAGCGTGTTAGGCAGAGATACTTGCTTAGCAACTGGCCACGGTTCACCAAGCTTGTTTAATAGGGTTCACACACCTTGTGGTTTGATAACGATTCTTTCATTCACCGTGGGGAATTTTAAGGACAATGCAGTGACGTTGAGATAACCAGTACAGATGTACAGTTTGTGCAAAAAAGACTGCGACAACACATTCATCAAAAGATATATTATGTTTAAACTCTGAGTTACATCACGACGTTTAAACCGACCCTTATATACCTAGAAGACCCTTCGCCTGTTTTATTTTAGAGATATTTCTAAGACGTTTATTATGTTCTGTTATTTGTTATTAATTTAAAATTGGAAAAAATCACTCAGCTACTAATATAATAATAACACTAATACAATAATAACTTCAATGTACAAATATTCCTAAAAGATAACGATTCTACATACAAATTTTGATGCAGTGGTCTGACGTTAACAGATTACGAGCTTTTTTAATGAAATACGTATTTATACGGCGCTCTTAAGGTTAAGTAATATATCGTGAGGATAACGCCGCATACCGAAAGGTGTGTAGAAGCCTGCCCGGGCTCTCTTTTGAGTTGTTTGCCTATAGTAATTAATAAGTTGCTATACTACATAAAAAGACTAAAAAAGCAGTCCCTGCTGATGTTCCTAAAGCTCATTGAATATTCAATGAAGTGCTCAGGAACAGTTTTCTTCGACTTCTTAACCGTTTCAGCAGATTTATTTGTTTTAATGAACCCCTTTGTAATGCGCGCTTCATTTCCGATTTTCAATGAACTAAGTGCCTACCTATAAGATAAAGGTAAATTGAATTTCTGGGATTATCGCAATATTGTGAAAATTTGAGCTCTTGTTTTTACATTATCTCACTTTCACAATATTGTTCACCGGGTGTATAGGCGCGAATATAACCAAAGACAAGCTCGAGCTTACCTTTGTTATTTTACTCGACGTTTCGACGCAGTTGCATGCGTCGTGGTCACGAGTGGACTCAAAATGATCTCAGTTTCACTTCCAATTCACGCGAAGTCCAAATGTACTACTTTGTTTCATTTAACAAAACGCTATTTCTAATAGCAGATGAAAGTGGTTATTATGAAAACTGCTTTGTCATTGGGTGACTTTGCAGGGTTAGGCCATTTGGTTTTTACCCAACCAACCCATCAAGTGAGGCAAACCCTCGCAGGAAATGTTATTTTTTTTTTGTTCTTTTTTTTGTTTCAGGAACTCGGTGCACAAGCAAACCTTTATGCGTATTTTATTTTATGACTCATTTCTGATGAGATCGCGTTCCTTACGAGGCTGGAACGGCCTTGTTCCATATTTGAAGCATATGGACAAGATGAGTTGTTCAGTACACGCTTGAGCTGGAACTACTATGTGATATTAATATAAGCAAATCCCAAGTTAAACCACTTGATAAGCTACTAGAGCTTTGCTCTTGAGCTGTTCTCCAGGCGTCCCCATTACAAGGATCGACTACGCAACAAAATGCTGACATCACTTTAAAACTTTTATTAATAATCCTACTAACTGTTTTATTTACAAAATGTTTCAGACTGAAATAATGTTACATGTCTTCGTACTGGTACTGAGTGCCCTTACGGCGTTTAATATTATATAAATGTTAATATTGCATTAAAATTCCTAATAGAAAAACAAAACAATGAATATTGTATGGTATCAGCTAGTGATTGAAGGACACATAAGATGGACAGTAACAGTCAAAAACTTCGTACGTACGGTCGGCTAAAAAAATGGTCTAGCACCTTAAGGTTGGGATTTGCATGAATTTCGTGAGACGTGTTTCCATACTGATATTTTAGTGACAGAGGATGACAAGGGTCATCAAAACTGTTAGACTATATTGTCTTGGCCGATCGTAGGTACGTCATGCGTAAGTTTAAAATGGCACAGTAAATTAATTTCTAAATCCTCTTTTTACAATAGTCAATGGCACCGTCGATAAAGTACAATACAATTCTTTACACAATTCTATATAACTTACATTAAACATTTAATGTTATTTCGTTGGTAAAATTACAAGATTGGTAAACATGTTTGATTATTTTCTAAATTACATAGTCTATATACAACCCTTTTTATCTTAATTGTTTAATTACAATCTATTTATTTATTACTTTCGTATTTAGTACAAAACTTTTTTAAAGAAATTAGAAAGACTAATGATGTGAATGAAAGTTTAGCCTTTTTTAATTAAATTGTTAAGATAAACAAATTTCAACTTTGTTAGCATTACATTTACATCGTCCAGAAGTTTAACATAAGTCAATAAATCTCTGGAATAAAATTTAACAATCCAATGAAAATAGTACTTAATAAATATATTTGAAACAAGAAAACAACGAAGCTGTTAACAAGTTGGAAGTGTAATTATTTCAACTGGTGACTTCCTAAATGAGTCAGATAGAATTACAAAATTACAGGCTGGCAATATTCTAAGGGTTAGGTTCTGAAACTCCCTTCAAGCACATAATATCTGATCATTTGTCTCGCTCTTTTGTATGAATAAAAGAGACAAATCATTCTCAATCGTTCAACTCTGAGTTGGTACCTAACGTGCCTAAGAACTAATAAATTGTGGGTATCTTGAGACGAATCTAAAAAAAATAAAAATTGCGACCTGACACTTCAAACTAATTATTGCTGAAACTTTGCTTTTCTTTATACATGCCCCGAATAGTAATTTCAACCTTCATGTTCATAAAATAGTCTTTATCAATAGGTATTAGCATCTAGTTGCGTCTTCGTTTTACCCCTAAGTGTTATCTTTGTTGTACCATTCAGTCGTAGACGGCTGAGAAATTGCCTCTGTGACTTGACATAAAACGCGACTGCCAAAGAACAATAAAGGAGGAAATATTTGCTACAGCAACTCTTTGCCAAAAGCCAAACGTAAGGCTCTTCAATTTTATTGCTACCTACTAAGTCGAAGGTCATTCAGTTCTTATACAATATTCATGATGTAGGACATAAAAGACAAATCAATGTATTAAAAACAAAAAGTCGATCATAAAATAATACATTTTTATATCATATTTTTACAGCTGAGAGAATTATTAGTTCCATTCGACTCAAAGTATCTGTCTACAAAGTTACGAATCAATTTGGTTCTAAATACATTTCGGTAGAAAAGTTTTTCGATTAGGTATCACACGTTTGTTCTTGATAGCTCTCGACTACAAAATAATTCATGTTTGTCAAACTTTCCTAATAACTTTTGGATACCGTGCCGTGCTTATAGGTGATAAGTGAAGTATTTTTACTATACATACCTATATGACATAAGTTACTTCATTGTTTAGTTTTGTCGGAAATTGTATTAATATCGGACTCAGATGTTTGACAAGTGGTCGTATTCGGCGGTGGGAAATTGTCGTATGAAATGTACTGTGGTGCTTCCTGAACTTCGGATTTTATTACGGCTGGACGTTTCTTCGTCTTTATGTATCCGAGTGCGACCACCAACACAACGAATACAATGAAGCCCATACAACATCCAACAACAAGACTGAGCCGTCTTGCTAAAATATCAGCGATGCCCATGTATGTGTTGGAGAACGGGCTGTCGAGTGAAGCACCAAATATTTCTATCGTATTAACGGATGTGCATTTTGTATTCTGAGAATCGTTCATTAGTGCTCGAAGGCGGTTAAAAACTAGTTCGTCACTGTAGAGTTGTGAACTGGAGTTTTCAGGGTACGGTGCAATCCGGGCGTCGGGGACGAACGAATTCGGTGCCGTCGACGGTGCACCAAAATTTCCTGTGGCTATGACACAGATTTTATACCTCGCGCCGGGCGTGAGGTGCGAGAGCCGAGTCGACCGCGATGCTGCGCTCACAACTTTCCCCCGAATCTGAAATAAGTGGCAATTTGTAGTTTCAACTTTAAATGGGCCCGGCGGTGGTACACAGTTACACGTTTTCATAAGAGTATTCAGGTTGCATCGCCGACTGGTGTTTGTTACGAAAACTATACCATTGTTCGAGGCAAACACCTGCATATTTCAGTGGAGAAGTATGCAAGTGTGGCGGCTATGAGCCATTGTGTGAAAAAGATTTAAATGTGTCCGATGTAAAGCCGAATATCCACGGCTGAGAAACATAAATATTTTTTATGGACCATTGAGGTGATGTAAAGCTTTTGTATTCAAATATTTGTTGTAATGGTTGGTATTCAAGTTCTCTGGAAAACGGTTTTGCATTACATTTTCTGGAAAACAGCATTTTTGAATAATTCGCTCCAGGAAGATAAAGTATGGCTAAAGTTGAAAAGTATAAATAGTACTCGTATCTATGTTTTTTTGCCTAGCTGAATTGATAAACAGTGTAAATGGAATAGACTGCCGATATTAAAGCATAGTATGGACATGGATCCATATCCATTATAATTACTCTATAGTAATAACAGGTAAACGGTTGCAGGAATGAAAAATTCTTTTTCGAACCGAGAGGCAATTAGTGCACGGAAAGCAAAATTTATTTTTATTTCTTACTATTACATAAGTGATTTTAGTTTAGTGAAGGAAAAGTTTTCTTCGTATAATAGGTAATAAGAGTTAGTTTCTTACCACGTCTGCATTTTGTTCGCCGTGGTACGCCACTTGGAAACCTGTTAGCCCAGTTTGATTTCTACTCTGCCATGTCACAACCACTGAGTATGTCTGTATGTCTTGTATAGCCACCTTCACGACGATGGGCAAATCGCACAACTTTCTTGAAGTTAACTCGAGAAACTTCATTCCACGCAGCTCGTCGGGTCGTTCGCATTCAAGTTTGGAACTGCCTTTGAAAAACACTTTTTGGTGTTCGTACATCCATCTCCAGATGTCTTGTGAATCACAATTGCACGTGAGTGGATTTTCTGAAATACATTTGTAAGAATTGTATTAACCGAATAGAAAAATATGTTAATAATATTATGTTACCGTAAATAAAGTGGGACGTATAGCTTACCATCGAATGACATACTTCGGATTTGTGTTTCCAAGTTAATTAGCATTTTCATCTGTATTGTCTCTAAATAATTACGACTCAAGTCAATATGGACGACTTTGTTCAGGTTTCTGAATGTGTCAGTAGAAACAGCGGTCAGCCAGTTACCACTCAGGTTGATCTCAGTCAAGCTTACAAGAGCACTAAACACGTCTTTTGTTATTCGAGTAACGTGGTTCAGTGAAATATCCAATTTCTGCAAATTTCTGAGGTCCCCAGTGAAGTCTTCTAGCTCTTTTATTATATTTCTCGAGATATTCAAAATTCTTAAATAGTATAACCCTTGAAGTCTTTCTCGCGGTAGAATTTCTAGATGGTTGCTGCTCATATCCAAAATATCAAGACTGTTGAGTTTTGAAAACGCACTTGGCGATAGCCTTGATATCAAATTCCTTGTCAAAGAAAGTTTCTTCAGAGAAGGAAAGTTTTCGAAGTCCTTGCTCGTTATTATAGTCAGATTTGTGTCAGAAACTACTAAATCTTCGAGCGCAGGAAATTGCTTCATGGGATATGTTTGTAGTAATTGCACCAATGGATTCGCTGACATGTTCAAAGTTGTAAGCGCCGGCAGCACGGGCTCAGATAGCCCATTACTGGGAATATATTTGAAAAAGTTATGTGACAAATCGATTTCCTTCAAGCCAAGGGAATGTTGGAAAAAGTTCGGTGGCAGAATTGTCAACATGTTGTAACTCAAATTCAGAGTTACCAAGTTCTTTAAGGTTGGCGAATCGAAACCATTCAAGACTGATATTCGGTTGTCGCATAAACTAAGTGTTCGCAGATTTTGTAACCCAATGAACTTGAAGAAATCGATACTAGGTAATTGGTTTTGACATAAGTCCAAAACTTCCAGCGATGTTATATTAAAAAGAGCCACATGGGGGAATTCTGTGAAATTGTTTCCTCTCAAATTGAGTTCCTGTAGGATGGTGGTATAGGCGAATACATCCTTGTGAAGATCTTTAAGATTATTTTGCGCCAAATTGATTCTTATCAGATTCTGATTATTTATGAATATCGTAGCAGGTAGTTGAAAAATATTGGTTCGTTCGAGTGCTACCATTTGTAACGATGGTAAATGTTTGAAGGTTCCGTTTTCTATGAAGCTAAAATTATTGTTAGATATGAAAAGGGACTTGAGCCCTGGTATTTGTACGCGAGTTATATCTTCCGATGTGAGTACGTTGTTGCTAATATCCAGTTCACTTAAATTAGGCAATGTCTTCAGCACACCCATTTTGATTTCGGCTATGTTATTTGTACTCAACCGAAGTTGTTTGATAGGTAACCTCGATATATCAAAGTCGATTGTTATCAATTCGTTCTCCGAAAGATCAAGTATTTTAAGTTTTTGTAGATGTACAAATGTGTCGTATCCAATTTTAGTAATTTTATTGTTATTCAAGTAAAGTTCTTCTAATGTGGATACTTTATTAAATGTTTCATTGGTTAGTTGTGTCAGTTTATTGAAACTTATATCTAAGTATTTTAGTTTCATTAGCATTCCAAATGTGTTACTTTCTATTTGTGAAATGTGATTATCTTTCAAATACAATCTTTGTATGTTCTGTAAATCACTGAATAGGTTTCTTGTAAGAACCTTTAAGTTGTTCTGGCTTAGCCACATTATTTGTGCATTAACTTGTCCGCTTAGCGAACTATTTTTCAGTAATGATAGATTGTTCTTTGCAAGTTGTATGGATACCAACGATGAATTTCTGTTGGGAAATACATCACCAACCATTGTCAGTCGGTTGCCTTGTAAGTTTATATGCTGTAATTTCCTTAGAGTGATAAAGGCATGGGAGTCAATGTTCTCAATATCATTATTTTGCAGATGAAGTTCCAACAGATTTGGTAGAGGCGTAAAAACTTTCCGTTTTATATGATGGAGCTTGTTATTTTGTAATCGTATTTCTTTAAGAGTTACAAGGTGTTCGAATATCAATTCGTCTAATTCATTAATTTCATTATTATCTAAGCTTAGAGTTACAAGTTTTGTATTATCTTTAAAAACATTTTGAGGAAGCTTGCGTAAGAAATTTGTTCCCATGTGGAGTTGTGTCAGATTCTGTAGAGAGGTAAAACTGTTGTCTTCTATAAATTTTATTGCATTATTCTCCAGATTTAGAACGTTTAAACCGTTCGAGTTATAAAAATCGGCTTCTGTTATCTGAAGAATATTATTTTCTGACAGAAATATTTCCGATATCTGATGAAGGTTCGCAAACACACCCTTCACGTAATGAAGATGATTATGGCTCAAATCAATGGTCCGAATATTTTTGTTTTGCCCAAAAACATTCTTTGAAAGATTTATTATCTTGTTGCGACTTAAATCTAGAGTTTCTAAGAATTTAAGCGAATAAAACGCTTGTTCACTAACCTCTCCTATTTTATTATTAAACAATATCAAATTTCTTAAATTAGGCATAGAGACAAAATAATCTTTTTCTATTTTCCCTAGAAGGTTAGAACTCATGTCTAGAGACTGTAAACTAGGAAGTATAGCATCTGGGTCAGAGTAAATGCTTAGTATTTTGTTCCATGCTATTCTTAAATTGGTGATCTTATTTAATTTACCCAGGCATTTTGTAGGGAATACGATCAGAAAATTTTCTGTCAGATCCAGCTCTGTCAGTGAGTCTTCGAGATTTTCAAAGGCATTTTCTGAAATGTTTGCTATTTTGTTTCCCTTCAGGTTAAGTTTTTTCAATTTCATATTTTTAAAGTTATTGCCGGATATCTCTTCAATATCGTTCACTTGCAAGTCTAGATTCTCAATGCTGTGAAGATCATGCAACGACTCGCTCGGTATTCTTTTGATTTTGCTCGATACAATGCTAAGTGACGTTAAGCTCTCTTTCAATGAGCTCAAAGCATTCTGGTTGATTGTATGAATATTGGACTGAGAGATCTGAAGATTGTTTATTCTTATTTTTGCCGGGAAAATGTCACTTCTTAGTTCAGTCGTGGACCCCTCAAGATCGTAAATAGACAAGGATTGAATGGTGCCTCTTATCTTCGAGAGTATATTCTTTACCGCGCCTGGCGTCGCACTGGGACATTCTAAAAATAGCCCTGTAAGCAAAAGTGTTACATTAGGGTTGATTCACCTCCACATATCAGTATATCGAGATAGACGATGCGTTTTGAAGTGTTATTGATCGCCCTTATTAGGTGAGAAACTTTTTATCCAAGCACATCTATTATCGAAAAATAATGCTGAGAAACATGTGTTTATTATTTTTGATTATGAAGTGTACTTGGTTATTGTCCGTTGAAATCGAATTTAAAAATACATTCGTCGCACTTTAATTTCAATAAAGGTACGTACAAATTTTAATGACTTGAAAAATTTAATGAAACATATTTTTTGGTTTTCGCTAAATTATATAATATTTCTCGTAAAAAATAAAAGATTTTCATTCTCCTGTGATTCTCACCTTCTTTGAAATTGTAGCAAGGGCATATCGGGTTGTCAGCCAAACTCGGACACTGCGACTGCTCTTCGCCTTGCAGTATTGGCGAATGGAGGATGATCAGTATAAAGCCGTACACCGCACATTTCAGCCAAGTCGTGCTCATCAGTCCCATATTGAATCGGCGTCATGTCAACATGGTCTTCGTTTCATGGATTTTTTACCTGGAACAAAGAAAGAGTTGTTTTTAATATGTTTTGTATTTTTAAGTATATCGATAAAAAACTGTCTCCTAACCTAAGAATTTATGTACTTTGTAAGAAATATCCACAAAATTTAGGAATAATGATATTGGTCCAGCTATCATTTGAGTTGATGTGTTCCTATTAGAACCATAAAACTCCATTGGATAACCCATCTAACAAGGTGAATTTAATACGTTTGGTAAAATATATGATTTTGTTTTTATGTTAATATTATTTATCACTTCTCCGTTCTACTCTAGTTGATATTTCAACGGCAACAAAAGAACTTGATTATTATTTAAGTAAGTAGATATCCGCTCGTTTCATTAACATCTTTCGAAGTTTTCTCCCTCGTCTATCGGAAAAACTCTCATCCAACTCACGAACTTCTTTTGTAATTAAACAGGAAATTATTCTAATTAAGATTATTTAATGCCATGTTCACCTTTGTCTTGAGCCGAAGTTGTTCTAGAAAATTCCAAGTTTATTTTTCTTTCCATTCCGTTTGATTCTCACAGAAATTAATCAGTCAAACGGCATACCTAATGTTCCACTAATCTCACCCATCATTTTCAATTCCTTTTGAAATACAAACTAAATCATATTAAAGTGAATTGGGGGCTGTGAAGCTAAAAGTTGAAATTAATTTTCTACGGTTACGAACCCGCCCTGGTCGTCTGAATCAATTATCGCTGAACTACCCTTGCACTCGAATATTTGCTACAAAGGTCCAAGTAATTTTAGGTTTGTAGTACGAATTTCCTATCGCCCTGTGGCAATTTATCACTACGATAATACTGAAATCACGTTATAATTAGTCTAATACCGGGAAGCAGATGGTACCACTAGCTTTGTATACCCTGACCCTATTGTTGAAGGCCCGCCGTTTAGCAGAAAGGTCGAGTGAAAACTTTCAGTGGAACCTCTCAGGTGACTTGTCAGGATATTCGACGATGTCTAATTAAATTTTGCCGGTCCCATTTAATATTTTCTTGATTACAGCTATAGAGGTATTATTATACATAACAATTTGAAAATATTAGTGAAAACATCTTGATACAGAGAGAGAATAATATGGAAAAGGGCTTTGTCTCCTTCTCGTCTTGCAAGTGTTTGTAACGTGACAGGAAGAAAGTCTTATTTTATCTGACGAGAAAACTAGAGGGAACCGTTCAAAGAATGCTGTTTATACTTATAAACAATTCCTTATTTTGAATCTTCTTTGACAAAACTATGAAATAGTAGTTACTATCTGGTGGTCAATAGGTTATAGGACTTTTTAATCAGCATTGTACCTTGTACTTGCGAAACCATTCAATAGTTTTGTAAATTGAAAAAGTTTGCGCGTTTTAAATTTACGGTACGTAATAATGGACCGTAGAGGCCCAAAAGTTACTGAAAAAGCAATAAATTCTCGTTACCTTCAGATTAGTAAAGAACCATGAAATGTTTTGTCTTAGCCGAAGTTTTCACATTTAGTCGTAAAAAGGGATATTCCCAGAAGAGTTGGTTCCTTCAAGTATTTCATGTTGAGTCTTATTACGTAACTACATTCATTTAGATAAGAACCAATGGCTTTTTACGCCACTGAGTATCGAAGGGGACGATTTAATATTCTTTTATCGGCGAAATATTTCTTCGTCCGGAAAAAATGGAAACAAATGCCAGTACACTCTGTGAAAACCATCGTTTATTACCCTAAGGCTGAAACTCATACGAATCATTAGATTTTGAAGTTCATTATTTATATCATCCACTGACGTGATGAAACTGCTGGCCGTTAATTTTTTACTCGGCATAACTTATTATTCCTACTATAATGATGTAAATAGAATAGATATAAATTATTAATCCATGTGTTATTCCCTATAAGTATAAGCTAGGTTTGTTATTGTAAACTCTCATTGAAATCCGTTCAGTATGATTAATTTATTTTCGCGTAAAAGAGTAACTAATATCCATCCAACCAAATATTTTTTCTGTAGTTTGTAGGAGCATTTTTTTTTCTCTCGAAATAGACTCTGGGTTAAGGTATTATATTACCTATGGTTATAGATACGGTGAAATGGAATAGCAGTACCTATTGTTTTTTTACATGTCTCTGTCACAACAGTTTCAACCAATACTATAATCTAATTGGACAGTGGCCAATTCTGTGATTTTCACGTAGGTTATTTGATATTTTACTAACGCGATATTCTCGCTAGCTGGTATTTTTGTATTTGTTGATGAAGTCGTACATTTTTTTTCTATTGTCTACATGCATACATGTAATGTACGTTCCATTGCCTGCTTTTAATAATATTTTTATTACGGTACAG
>SJJU01007845.1:0-12721 GCA_012932125.1 Conopomorpha cramerella
TTGGTGTCCCTCTCGAAAAACACAGCGACCAAGGCAGAAACTTTGAATCCCAAGTGTTTCAAGAGACATGCAGAATCATGGGGATCCATAAGACGAGAACACCGCCATATCACCCGCAATCTGATGGAATGGTCGAAAGGTTCAACCAAACACTGGAACGACATTTGGCCAAGGTGGTTGATAGTCATCAAAAAGATTGGGATAGGCACATACCTCTTTTTCTGCTGTCGTACAGGTCGGCAACACATGAGAGCACAAACATGACTCCTGCATGTGCGAACTTTGGAAGAGAACTGCGGTTACCGGCAGATTTACTAACCGGAAGACCCCCAGACACGCCTATGTCCATAACGGAGTACGCGAGTGACTTACGGAATCGATTGGAAGATGTTCACGGTCTAGTTCGAGATAATGGACTTCAAGCCAGTAACAAGATGAAAACAGGTTATGACCGTAAGTCTAATCAATCCGGATTCGAGGAAGGTTCGCAGGTGTGGTTGCACAACCCTTTGCGTAAAAAGGGAAAGTCTCCTAAATTGTCACAAAACTGGGAGGGCCCATATAAGGTGGTGACCAAGATCAACGATGTGACATATCGCATACAGAGAAATCACCGCAGCCCATGCTAGGTTGTGCACATCGACCGGCTGGCCCGATACTATGGAGATAATCATGCTCGAGACGAGCACGTTTTAGAAGGGGGTAGTGTTACGGCCCGGGGTCGAGAAACAACGGCTAGAATGCCGTAGAGGTACGTCGAACATTCGAGAGGCCTAAGGAACATTCCAGTATCCCAGTCGGCGCATACAAACCACTACACAGTGCCTATATGCGTCACAATGTAGTAGAAGGATCTCGAAAGATCGAGAAAAGTGTGGTATATTTCGGAAGCCACAAGTACTTACCTCACCACAAGTAGGTATACACTTACTTACCTACTGTTGGGTGTAGGTATAAACACGCGAGCCGTCGACGCGACTCACAAGTAGGTATAAATCTACTTACCTACTGTTGGAGTAGGTATAAATAAACACGCGAGCGGGCCGACGCGACGGTTAGGTATTTAATTATTATTATTAGAAGTCGACTCGAGAATGTACCTGAACCTACTCGAATGTTCTGGATTGTGTTCCGTGGTATATAAAGAGCGACGATCGAGTCGGCGGGACAGTTTCAACTAAACAGCGATATAGTGAACATCAAGAGGGAAGACTAAAGAGTGATAACAAGTGATTGTGTGATTGTAAAAGTGTTTATTAGCGGTTTTAGTTTAACGATTGGAATTAGTTTGTGTAATTACAGTGCCGGAATAAAGTGTAATTCTTGATTTTCGTAACAGTGTCATTTTTCTATCGGTACCCACCCCCCACGTACGTAACAATATCTTTTAAGTGCTGATCGACATTCATCCCTGTAATAAGCATATTTATAAACGTTGCATTAAGGAAAAAATACGTCACATTTCTACGGAGTTGAGTTCGACAAATATAAAAACGGCGAATGCTCGATGGTCTGTTCTGATCGAGAGTGCTCAAGGCTACATTTTGACAACTACAATATCCGCTCCAAACCAGCGTTTCCTTTTTCAATCACTACCTACCTACTTATAACTTCCTTCAAACCGAAACCTTTTCATATCGTACTGTTTGTGCTGATAACGAGCGTCCATTAGTAGATACTTAAGACTTTCATCAACCCAAACACCATTTGGTGTCAAATTTCAGTGGCAAGTCGACAGACTCGGGAAAGTTACGAGCGTAGGTACCAGCCTAATTGTAAGTATATTTATTCAGGGAAATATTAGCATGGCGGTACGTTCCAAACACAAAGTTTTAATTGAATTAAAACATCCGACGCCTTTGTTGAGATTATTCAATAGATTCATAACATTATAATTGTGTTTGAATGGAGTCAAGTTCTCAATGTTTACGGACAATTAAAATATTTAGATATTTTTGGGAGGAGTTTTTGTAGGAAGGTTTATAAACATAATATATTTATTCACATTAATCCTTCCAAGAGGAAAATCTATTCATTTATTTCGTAATAATCAAAATATAATCTTAGTTATATCATAGTATGTGCCTGTGTACATCTGTTACCCGTTCACTATAAGAATATGAACGTACCGATGACGATACGATACGTGACGAAAAACAACGTTGTGAAATATCTATGCTCGCGTGTGCAATCCCTGTGTTATAATGGCGATAAGCTCATCTACACTTGATGAACTGCGAGCAGTCTATTAGCTAGTGCAGAGGAAGTTGCTAATAGATTACTTAAGTAGAGATTTAAGTACGTTTAACAACTTTATCAATAAACTATTTCCATTTTTGAGCTGAAGTCGCTAAAAAGGAGCTTTTATCGTTGTTTATAAACCATTGTTTTGCTTTTTTTTTGGAATGATGATAAGCAATTCTCTGTTTGATGATGACAGACAAAATAAATCGAACCGATATTAAAATCTTATGAGCGGGCGACTAATACTGGATGAAGTTTCTTGATTCAACGATAAGGCTTATTAAATTAAATAATTTAACAACCCGATAAAATTTAATTTCTTATAAACAGACGTACCTACCTAGTGAATATAAAAAGAGAATGTCTAAATGTTTATAAGTCTACAGAGTATTGGATGTGATTAGTATCGGGTGGTTTGCAGAGTGATGCTGAACATTGACCAGCCGCCGCGCGTCCACATCGACGAGAAAAAGCCACCGGAATTCAAAAGGGTAACTCTATACTTTTGTATGTGACGATTAATGTCTTTGTATAATTTGACGTCATTTCGGAATTAGTTAATATTCATGAGGTGCGTTACTGTGGGTAGTTAAGCTGTTGTTAAATCTATGCGTAAATGTCACTATTTTATTGCAAAACTTTTCTTGCATCGTCTCTTTTCGTACAATCCATTTGTTCACCTTTAAGTGTGAATCTCGTGTGTCCTATCCACATTATCAGCTTACCTCGTATAAGCTGTAGGTGCAGCCCTATCCATTTAGCATTCATACATTTTGCAACGGCAAAACTATGTGTCTGTCTCTTTAGTCTGTTGATAAAAGTGCACCCGTTAATCATTTTTATTCTCAGTACTCGTTCCAAAAAAAATCCCGTAGTGTTAGGTACGGTCGGCCAAGAAAATGGTCTATCAGTTTCGATGACACTTCCCGTGCCATTAAAACATCAATAAGGTAGAGTTGGAATATTATGACAAGTGAACAATGGACCTTCATGTCTAATGACATTCATATGAGTTTCAACCTTAGGGTGGTAGAGCAGATTCTTGGCCGAATGTACTTGGGCAGTTTTTGCCAGCAATACAAAAGTAAAGATTACTTACCTATCTACTTTATGTATCTTACAAAGTATTTCACATATGTACATAATGTTTATTAGGTGTTGCCGCCCCACATCGGCATCGGTGCGCCGGAGGACAGCATCGGCTCCTGCTACGGACTCCTGCCGAAGCCTCCACATAAGGACGTTATACGATACAACCTCAACGCTAACAAGGTTTGTGATACAAACTGCACTATAATGTCTGTATTACCCTGAACTTCCACCGACCAAACATGCAACTGACCAGATAACCAGACCCATGTCAAACCATGTTGGACCTGTGGAAACGCTATAATGCGCGTTCGCAAGAACCCCTTTAACCTGAAGTCTAATGATTTCGTATATTCTGCCGAGTGAATTTTAGCAGGTGTCAACGGTACCTATAACGAGAAAAAACATCGACCTATTTGTATAAAAACACAAGCAACTGATAGGATATAACTAAATTTACCCATATATATGATTAACGGTGTTTAAGTTTTTATTATATGCATGTATTTTTATATCCTCTAAAATCACTATCCATTAAAGCTAACCGCATCAAAATCCGTTGCGTAGTTTTAAAGAGCGACTTTATTAGTACTTATGATTTGTTGCATAGTATAAACCATGTATTGATGAAGTTTATAAGTTATAATCATCATCATCCACATGACGTCCACTGCTGAACGAGGGCCTGCCTCAATGATTTCCATCATTTGGGGGGAAAGGCCAAAAAATCGACACGGTCGAAGTGGGTAAATACAATTTTAATTATATTTTTCACGACTGAACGACAGTGACATACGTACCTATTCAACTAAATTGTAATAAACGTTCTGAAAAACAACCCGTACCTACTTACTTAATATACGTTTCACGTACAAGATTGAACAGTACGACGAAAAAAAAACACCGTCGATGTCAACGGAAATCAGTTCATTCCCGGCGTCCATTTAGCCCCCGACTGCGGTCAAAGTGAACTCACAACAAAACCATCTCAGCTGAGAAGAGTGCTCTAGATCTTAGACGAAGTGGATGGTTACCTTTTTTTTCTTTTGCCCCTTCCCCGACATGACATCTATCTCTGGAAGTTATCTGTGAGACATCTGGGCCATTCGTCGGTGGTCGTCTCCGTTTGGCAGGCGAACGACGTATCGTCAACTAAGGAGCCTAAGTCTGTTGAGTTCAGTGGCAATTTTCCATGGTGTTCATTTGACAGGTTTCATGAAGAGTATGAATATAAGTCGATTAACGAAAGAGGTGTGTAAATGGCCGAGTGGGTAAAGGTCGCCCCAGAATGACGTTGGTACATTTGCCATAGTGGTGATGTCCTGAATGAAAGTGGCGTGAAAGACACTCAAAACCGGAGATGAACTGATCTTTGACCTTAGATTTGGGCCTTGATAGAGAGAGTTTGTGAGTAACACGGGAAAAATTAACAGTTTTCTAGAAACAACAATCTGTCAAAGATATTGGAAACGAAAGAGATGCAATTACCTACCTGTCTTTGAACTCGCTATTTTTGTGGGAAGTCTTTTCCAAAGAAAACTACTCATTATTTCAACATATTTTACAATTTAGATATATCTATTGTAATTAGTAGAATTGGCTCACTGGTGCGGCGAGGAAGCTGCAACTATCTGATTCAATTTAACTTGCACGGTTTGGCAGGAAAGAGTCCGCGGACGCACAAAGACGTCGCAACCGGGTGCCGGGTGCAGATGACACTTTATTCTCGTACTTACTTGCTTCTAATACGAGTCTTGGTACAGTGTAGAATTCTCTTCTACACTTACCGCGCGTACCTCCTACGAACCACGCGCGTAGGATCTAGTTCTCCCTCTTTCAGCAATGCGAGATACGTAGATTAGAGATGGGCAATGAGTTTTCACCCGATGGGTTTAAATGGGTTTTAACCCGGTGATTTGGGTTTTAACCCATTTCGACCTGGGTTATAATACAAAAGCACGGGTGAAAACTAAATTCGTACAAATTCTCAATTTTACGTAGTTTATGACTAGACAGCTAACATCCCAAAAGTTTAGGTGTCAAATGAAACATGTATTACATATCCACGTCGTAGATCGATCTAATAGAGAGAGCGATATACGATTCCGACAACTTGCTGAAGGTACGTGCGTACATAGCAACTGCGAATCTCATTGCATAACCCTTGATCGCTCAAAGTTAGACGGGGTTACCAAATCAGTGGCGCTGCGGCCTTTAAAAATTAAACTCGGTAAAATGGTAGTAGGATAGGTAACCATTTAGATAACACATTGAGGGACAGTAAAATAGACCCAACACATTTGTTATTGTTGTGACGCTGCTAGGTCTTGTGCTTGCGATTCTACTTTGTCATTATTATTATATCTTCTAAGAGACTGTTACAATACGCAGAATTGGACAATTATCTACACCAGCTACACTAATATTAGAAGGAGAAAACAATGTAAATTTTATCCTCAAATTAGCGCGGTTACGTAATAAACGGTATTTCACACTGCGCGACTCAGCTTGCAACAAAACAGTAGTAAATACCTAATGAAGAATTTTTTTTATTAAAACTTTTCAATCAGACTTTAGAATCCATTTTTATTAATAATTGTATGCATACCTACCTTAATAAATTGGTGCTTACAATTCAATACCGAGACTTTGTTGGGCAAAGGTAAGTAGGTAGTAAAGATGAAATTGCTGGAGTAAAAGTTTTAAGAACGGGAATTTCTCAAGTTCGTTGCGCACCTAAGTAGGCAATTGAATTGTTTGGAAGTTTATATAGCGGAGTCGCAAAACCTTAGGGCCCGGTCCTTTTTATTGGTCGCTTTTTGTTACGATTTGCTGATGAAATAAATACCTACCACGACTTTTAATCCCAAAGCAATTAAATACCTACTTATAGATAAATAATTAATAGTCCCAATCAAATAATCTCTAATGTCCTAGCGAGATAGTTATAAATTTCAGTCTATGATTCGAATTATGCAGGAACCTTCATTCTAGGACGTAAAGAGCGCTCCATTTTATAAAACAAGCATTGGAAGTGAATTAAAATTTTGGTAGTCCGCGACTCAGAAAACTTACTGAGTCAAACTTACTTTTTTTCTAAACGCTGAACACATGTTTCTAACATTCGGCTGTGAATTGGGTTTCCATATATTTGATAGGTAGTTACGACCATATCGCCCAGTAATCCCTATCGCACCCCAAATATCCATCGGAAACAATTTAGCTGGGATGACTCTTTTGCATTCCGATGCCAAGAAATTACTAACCATTGTATTTGAATTTCAAGTCTGTGATAATTAAACATAACAGCCAATCACAGCGCGTATTTGTTCTATGACGTGTCTTTTTGACGCGCGTGCTAGGCCTGCCGAAGCTGCTTGCTACGCAAAGCTTTAGCTAATTTCAACTATTCAAACTACACAGTACCTCCGCTACCTCTGCGAGCTGGAGTGGATCCATCCGGAAGACAAGGGCCGTCAGTTCGTGCTGTCTTATAGCTTGGCCGACGGAAGCATCAAGATTGGCGAAATCCCCCGCCGCAACTCTGGCATCAAGGGCGGCAAATTTCTCAAGTCTATGCGCCTGGAAACCCCGGATTCTGACCCCAATTTCCCCACCTACATCACGCCAGAAAAGTTCTTTATAGGTTAGTTTAACTAAGTATTTTAACTAAAAACTAGGATCCTGCTTCGTAAAGTTTAGTGAAGGTAAGCATTCAGCTTAAATACGCGGTTTAAATTTTTAAAATGTCAGTGCGCGTTTCTTAAAAAAGTATGAATCAAATTAGTGCTATTGGCTCGAAGTATCGTATCCCAGCATCTTCGACCACTGTCGATTTCCAGCTCAACTCGGTGATGTCAATCGCAATTATGCAACACTGGTCACGGACAGCCAATATAATGTGTAAGAATAATAATAATTTATTCAAGAAGTAATTACATTTAAAAGCCATTGGATGGTGTTTTTTCGAGCATTTCCGTGGTATCGTAAATTACATTAAGTACGTGTAATTTTTAACACAAGTCATGAAAATATAAAATTACTTACAACAGAATCTCAGCTTGTACAGGGTTTCTTTCTTATTTATGATACCTAGAAAATGATAATTGTAACATTCATGTCATTTCGTTTTCGGCGTGTTGTTAACAATGATACGACTTTCCAGGAGCTACAGTACCTGTGTTCAAGCACCGTTTTAAAATAATCGGCTGTGACTTATTCGTGTACCGCTACATGAGCGCCAACCCTGAGAAGTTCCCTCCGGAGGTGATCGACAACGTGCGCAACTACCACATGCGGGAGGGCAACCTCAAGGACGATCTGCAAGTAAGAAATATACATGAATATCTTCACAATCAATCAAGTTGTACAACTCTTACTTACGACACAAGATTTCCCTGACCCCAGCTAGTGTGGGATTAGCCACACTAGCTGGGGTCAGATATGTCATCTCTGCAGTTTTTTTTTTACTTACGACGTATTTGTACTAATCACGATCAAATTACTATTAGAGCGTCTGTGGTCCAGTTGGTCGGACCCTTGACTTGTAACCGGGAGGTCCCGGGTTCGAGTCCGGCTACTGGACGTGTACCAATGGGACTCTTTTTCAGAGCCTATGTACGCAACGCAACGCTCGTACGGTGCAGGACAACATCGTGATGAAACCCGCACACCACAAGGTGTGTGAACCCTATAACGGCGATGGGCTCGCCCTCTGTCACGTTGGGTTAAATACGCTTGGTGAACCGTGAGTATTTGCTTTAGCAAGTGCCTCTGCCTACCCCCCTTTGGGATTAAAGGCGTGAAGTGTATTTATTTTATTTATTTAAATTACTATTAAAACATGCAATCTACAAGTTATTAGGCCTACTATTGCCTAAAAGGTTTGCCAGAGTGAAATATTTGATAACTGTTTCTCTGATAACATAGGTACATTTAATCATAGGAAGCATAATGTCAATGTCCATTTTCAACGCCAGGAAGCCGTCCGCGAGGAGCAAGCGGCGATGACACGCGCCGAGCTGGCGAAGATCGGGCAGTCTGCGGAGGCCCAGCCCAGCGACATGCAGCGGTGCTTGGCCGCGCTCAACGTGACGGAAGGGGAGGCTGAGCCACCGCCACCGCCGCCCGCACCCACTACCACTGACCGTATCTCGTATGACGACAGCCTCAGGATGGCTAGACTCAGGTGAGTACAGTATTGCTCAATGATGACAAATGGGACGAGAAGTTTCTAATTCAGTATTTCGTAGTATCAGCAGCGCCAGTAACGCTCCAAGACCATGACGTACCTACATAATATAATGCCCTGAGATTTGTTGCTACAACGGAATCACCCGAAGCTTGATCATCCAATCACAGTGCGTATTTATCTGTACGTCCCAACTTTCCTAAAGTACGTACCTACCTCTTAGGGCTTCTGGGGTCCCCTTCCTACGTCTCTTAATCCATATAAAATTTCATTTTTGCTTCCAGTATTTTTTTGTTAAGTGTCTATTTTCCACGTAGCTATTTAGTCGTTACCCGATCCAGTCACTTACTGTTATTGAACAATGGTTTAGCCACTACCACCACTACTTATTAGGTCATCTAAACATTACAGCAAGCCACCGTGCGAGGGCGTGGTGCCGCTAAAGGGTATACTGAAGTCGGGTGCAGCTCGCGACGACCACCAGAAAGTAGTGTGCTTCAGCGGCCCGGCTCCGCCCGGCGCCGGAGGGGACGAGCCCGCAGCCAAGAAGCACGTCACATACCCTCCAGGAGAACAACCCCACTATAACGACGATGAGGACTTCTGTGATAGATATAAGGACCCGGTACGTTATGTTCATTTAACCATCGGAGATCCTGGTGGATACACTGCGACCGATTGATCGATCGATTGGTCTATTCTTCTCCAATATTTAGCATCTAGTTTAAGATTCCTTCCACTATCGACATAATATGTCTAGTAATGTGAATCAAAGGTTAAAAGGTTAAGCTTTGGTATGATGAATGCACAGTTTACTAGTTGAGCATAATACTTACTATAATATACCTACCTCTTATCTCGGGAACCTATATAATGCCAAACTGTCTGTGGCAGGTAAGTATGATGGCAAATTAAATGTAAGTACACGGATTTAATATGACCGTATAGGGCGTAGAGGAGCGAGCAGAGAGACGAGCGAAGGACATCTGCCCGTACGAAATCGTGCCATCGGCGAGGTCGCAAGAGGAGCCTGCCGAGCCGCCGCCGCCCGGACACCTCGGGACCTACGGCGTGGACTGTAACACGGTAACTTTATCCAACATTTAGTTTTTTGGGAGTTTTATATTCAGAATTATTAAACTAGGTAGGGTAGGTACCTGTAGGTACCTTTACAGAGGGTTTTTTTTTCCGTTCCTGCGCATTGACACCCGCGGAAATAGACTCGGAAGGGGTTACAAACACTGTAGACGCCCTGTTTTATAAACTTTCAAGAAGAAGTCACTTTGTGATATAATAACACGAGCCTATTTGCTATTTATGTAATAACCTGTATAATGTACATCATCGCATCTCCCCCAACTCCAGGTGCCGGATCACATGCGCATCACAGCGCACGATTACGAGGGAGTAAAGTCGATGCGTCGCGACGTGCCGGATATATCGCCGGCGGCGACGCGGGTGTCGCGACTGCCCACCCTCCCCACGCCCCCCGCCGCCGACTGCCTCGCGCCCGCGGCCTCGCCCGCCGCCGGCACCTGCCGCACCCCGCAGCCCGAAGACGTTGCCTTCGCCTGCCCGCACCCGGAGCCCAGGATGCCGTGCTGCGTGCCGAACGATTGCGGCGATAGGACTAACGCTGTCACCAAGCTATGAATTAAGAATTTTCAATGACGTAACTTTGATTGACATTTGTCGTTAATGTCATATTTTACGGGCAAGTCCCATTTGTTCTGTAGAACAAAACGTTTTTATACAACATTGGTTTGTTCATCCTTTTCTTTCTCTCGGAAAATTTGGAGAGAGAAGCGCAAGGTTCTCTATTTTTTCTATAGAACAAGACGTAATTGAAAATACGAAATATGACATTCATGACAGAAACGTCAGTTCATTGATCCAAGTGTGTGTTTCTGCGCAGGCTTCATACTTTCCCAAGGGATCCTGTACTTGGGTACTCTAATTAATTTATAGTTGCGTGTTTTCCTTTGAGTATGTGTGGAAAACAATATCTCAAGATGTATTTATTACAAGGTACGATAAAGGTTTGCGGGAATACAAAATCTGTTTAAAAACTAGTAAAAATAACAAATAGTAACTTCTTACATTTGCAACCACCTCGCTAGTTAGAAATCTAATCGAATCTCATAAGTTTGCTTCGCATTATTACAATTAGCCGATACCTCGCTTGATTGATAATTAATAAAGTTAGGTAGGTAAGTACTTAATTAATACCATGTAGAAATTCTATTAATTGGTACGATATTATATCTGAAAAAATTGTCCGTTAAAGAAAATCTACTGTACTTTTGTATTGTAAAATGTTAATGAAAATTAACAGTGAATATTTCAATAAAAGAGCTTATTTATAAACATAAAACGCATTTATTTTGTTTCTATACACTATATACATTTAGGCACTAGTGTGTTTAGACCAAGCCTTAATTTAAAATACATTGATACAATTTCAATAATTTATAGTTGGTAACTAAACTACAGGCCCGTACATTTCATGTCATGACGCTGACACTAAAACGTACATTTCCTGTCAGGGGATTCTTTTTTCCAATACAAAGACAACGTCTAGAGGAAACATGCTGTACGTCATTTAGTCTCAATAGTTCGGCGATTAATTCATTCATACCGTTGAGCGTTAAACATAAATATACCTTTATATGGTACAGTAAGTAACCCTTTTAAATTTTTCTTCCTTTCTAGTTAAATTAAGACTTCAAATATTATGGGTGCTAGGTACATTTTAAATTCCACCGCACAAAATATTCGAACTATTGGGACTAGAGAGTAACGTCAACGCATGAAATGTACCGAGGATCATTATGATTATAGGGAATGTCACTCACATAGACTTTAATGTCACATACTTGTCGGTTATAATAATTAAATTCAGTTCAAGAATTTAGGTACCTAATTACCACGTCAATTTGGGGTTCATTACACAGCTCCATTGATAATCTTAGAAAACTTTTCCTCAACATTACCCAATATAGATTCTAAGATACTCTGTGCTGTCTGTGGGTCCTCCAAAAAGTTTGTACGCTAATTTAATTGAAACCATTATCTGGTATGTACTGGAACTATGGACACGGTTGGATGAAAAATGTTCTAGGATGAATCAATGGTGCATTGCAATGGATCCAAGTGGATATTATGTCTTATTTTTTACAAGTTCTTTCTGGTACTTCGAGGTGTCTGTTGGACACTTTAATATCTAAATATAAAAATGCAATCTCTTTTCAACAGGGCTGTTTTCTCTATATTCATTAGTAATCTAACTGTTCCTATAAACAAAGGTATATCTCCCAATTTTTCAAACTTCAAATTTATAAAAAAAAAAACATATTTTCACTGAAGGTACTAAAGTAAATTGTAAGCAGTTTGTAAACGCTTCTGAAGGCATCTAATATATTGTCATTGTGTGTGTACGCTTGTGGCTCCAGAATTTGATGGAATTTAGTGACATTACGTATAGATTTATTGGACATGGAGTTAATCCGATATGTTAGCCTATGTTGAATTCTGGGAAAGAATATTCTACTATTTACTTTAAAATAGAATTTTACCCAGTACAGAGGGTTAATTCTCGGACGTTATTTAAGTGACAGATCGGAAAACCCGGCCAAAAAACAAAAAGTCGGTGGAAAGGACCCTTGAAGGAACATGATTGCCATAATTTACGTCTCTTCTCAATATACTATACAAAGTATATAATAACAAGTGCTATAACAGCCAGCGTGACGAGCATGCCTCCGTAAAGGATGTACTTGTCCTGCGACACACGCCGCTCTATCAGCGATATGGTGGCGTTGGAGAGGCCCAGGGTGTTGGCCAGGTCGATGATGCGTTTGTGAGCACCCTTTAGCGTCTCGCGGTTGTACTTCAACGTGTCGAGGATGTTAGAGCCTGAAATAATGAGAAAATTTTATGAGTATAGTTTATGACCTGTTGTTGGACAATTTTCTTTATTTCTTAAGAAGCATGGATACCGTCACTACCAACAGCTGTTGCTGCATATGCTGTCAGCGTTACAAGGTAGCTCAATACTAATAATACCTTGAAAAAGAATAGGGGTTATTGAGCAGGTACAGGTTACTCAATGACATTTGAGGACCAGAGAATAAGTAAATATCTATTTTACCGTACGTTTGCATCCTACTATTCCTATATTATAAATGCGAAAGTTTG
>SJJU01007848.1:0-10326 GCA_012932125.1 Conopomorpha cramerella
GGGTCGAGAAACAACGGCTAGAATGCCGTAGAGGTACGTCGAACATTGGAGAGGCCTAAAGAACATTCCAGTATCCAAGTCGACGCATACAAACCACTACACAGTGCCTATATGCGTCAGAATGTAGTATAAGGATCTCGAAAGATCGAGAAAAGTGTGGTATATTTCGGAAGCCACAAGTACTTACCTCACCACAAGTAGGTATACACCTACTTACCTACTTTTCGGTGTAGGTAGGTATAAACACGCGAGCCGTCGACGCGACTCACAAGTAGGTATAAATCTACTTACCTACTGTTGGAGTAGGTATAAACACGCGAGCGGGCCGACGCGACGATTAGGTATTTAATTATTATTATTAGAAGTCGACTCGAGAATGTACCTGAACCTACTCGAATGTTCTGGATTGTGTAATGTTGGTATATAAAGAGCGACGATCGAGTCGGCGGGACAGTTTCAACTAAACAGTGATACAGTGAACATCAAGAGAGAAAATTAAAGAGAGTTAACAAGTGATTGTGTGATTGTAAAAGTGTTTATTAGCGGTTTTAGTTTAAAGATTGTAATTAGTTTGTGTAATTACAGTGCCGGAATAAAGTGTTGTTCTTGATTTTCGTAACAGTGTCATTTTTCTATCTGTACCCACCCCCCCACGTACGTAACATTTGGTGTCAGAAGTGGGATAGAAAATGCCGATCACTCCACGAGATCAAGAACCGGAGGGCGTCCAGACCCGGAGCCAACGTGCGGCGGAGGACTCTACGGCAGCCGTGGCTGGTCCATCTACTGTCACTGCACCGGCATCGTCACCAAGACCGAAGGCCGAGATTGACCTTAACACTATCCTGATTTTATTAAAGGAACAGTCCCGAGCCCAGGAGAGGCAGGCTAAAATACAGGAGGAGCAGTACATGAAGCTGTGTATCAGTCAGCGGGAAGCCGACGAGAGACAAGCTAAGGCCCAGCAGGAAGCCCGGGAAGCCCAGGAGGAACAGTCGTGCATGCTCCGTGAAGTACGGGAGGCCACGGCAGACTGGAAAAGAGAGATGGCGGAAGTCCAAGAGAAGCTGACTGATATGGATATAAAATTTGAGGGCCGTATACAGAATGTCAATGAGAAGGTGGAGGACTACGCCGCTGGCCTACAGGTGGTAAAAAATGATATCAGAAAACTGGAGGCCAAGGTGGCTACGGGTGCCTGCGGATCCGACATTGCTGTTCCTGTAGGTGGAAGGTTTAAGGTTCCCCCATTCGATGGCACTTCTTCTTCTCTTCTTCATGGACAGCATACAAGCTGCAGTTTGAGTCTGTCTCTCAGGCGAATGGGTGGAGTAAAGACCAGGCGAAGACAGCACTCACCTTGGCCTTGCGAGATGAAGCCCTCACAATACTAGAAGCATTGGGAAACGAGAGGACATACGATCGCCTGCTTGAGGCATTGAAGGCTCGATACGGCGATAAACATTTGGAGCACGTCTTCAGAGCCCAGTTGAAGGACCGGACCCAAGGACGTAACGAGTCTCTACAACAGTGGAAATCGAAAAGCTGGTGAGAAAGGCGTACTAGACAGCGTCGGTCTCGTTTGTGGATAGCATGCTCGTACAGGCGTTCATTGACGGCATTCGTGAGTTGGAGGTAAGAGCTGCTGTTCGATTGGCGCATCATGGAAGCCTAAAAGACGCAGTTGCACATGCCTTGGAGGTACAAGCTGTTCGACAAGACTCGCGACCCTATAAAGTAAGAGAGGTTTCAGTCAGTGAGTCGTCTTCTAAGAGCCGAGAATACAGCCCACGTTGCTACCGGTGTGGAGAAAGGGGGCATTTGTAGTCCAATTGCCCAAAATGGAGCAATACTCGTCCATCAAATCTGGATGCCGCTACGAAATCTACTGACACTGGTGCAGCAGAGCCACAGCAGGGAAACGAGTAATAGCCAGGACTATAGGACGAGTACTGGCTGGTGGTCGAAATGTCCCAGTTGTGATCTCACAAGCAAACGACGGGAATAGTCTGGTCGTCAAAGGAGGAATTGGACGGATAGCATGTCACCTTCCCATCGACACTGGAGCTTCTCGGACAGTAATTAGTTCTCGGCTACTTAAACACCTGACGAGAGATCACCTAGTCGGACCTAATAATCTAAACCTTCAAACGGCTACCGGTCAGTACATTTCCGTCCATGGGGAGCAAGAGGTGGAGATGAAGGTAGCCGAAAGGAGTTATTGGCACAAAGTCATCGTCGCCAACATCGTTGATGACTGCATTATTGGGTTAGAGTTTATGCGTAGATATAACTGTAAAATTGATGTTAAAGGTGGCGTCCTTAAAATTGGGGCTGATGAAATACCCATGGAGGGTGGCGTAAACGGGAATGTCTACTGTGCTCGAAGGACGGTTCTTCAGCCAAAGTCGCAAGCCTTAGTTCCAGTGAAATTGCCGTACTACACGGGACGTGGATCTCACCGCTGCGTATTAGTAGAAAAGCTAGATGATGACTGCCCTTGGATAACCGCTCTAACCATCGTTACAACATCATCTGCAGCATTTATAAGGGTCCTGAACCTGAGTGATACCAAATACGCATTGCAGAAGGGAACTCGTATAGGTACTTGCGAAGAGATTTATTGGTTAAGAACGTGTCAAGGTACGGACGTGAACAAGAGGCTGCCAACTGGAGATATGGACTTGGGAAGTCTATTGGACAGTTGCCAAGAAGATCTCAGCATGGAAGAACGCACTAAGGCGCGTAGTCTTTTACTGAAGTATAGTGACGTCTTTTCTCTACATGGTGGTGACATTGGAAGGACTGGAGTAGTTCAGCACGAAATTAACACTGGTGAGATCATGCCTATTAGACAGCGTCCTCGGCGGGTTCCAGTGGCTCGGGAAAAGGAAGTGGAAAGCATGATTGAGGAAATGCAGGGAAGCAGGGTGATCGAACCTTCGACCAGCCCTCGGTGTTCACCGGTCGTTTTAGTGAAGAAGAAGGACGGCACTTTGAGATTTTGCGTAGACTACCGTCGACTTAATGATGTGACCAAGAAGGACAGTTACCCCTTGCCACGAATCGACGACACTTTGGATACTTTGAATGGGATGAAGTCCAGTAACCACTTTTCAAATCCAACGTGGAGAACCATCTCCACGTTGGATTTGAAAAGTGGTTACTGGAGTTTAAAAATCCTGAAGGTCAAGTAGCTCGCTGGATTGAGCAACTCCAAGAGTATGACTTCCACATCGAACATCGCAGCGGGAAGTCGCATGGAAATGCAGATGCCCTGTCCCGAAGACCTTGTCCGGACGATTGCAAGCATTGCTTGAGACAGGAGGATAAAGACTGCATCAGGATGTTGCGGACGGATTCAGTCAGCGATGAATGGAGTGACGACGCCATGAAAAAAGCTCAGCAGGAAGACCCAGACATTAAACCCATTTTCGATTGGGTCAAATCTGGAGTACCTAAACCAAAATGGTGTGATGTCGCCCCATTGAGTACGACAACAAAAAGTTACTGGGCTCAGTGGAACAGTTTAATGATTCACAACGGTGTGTTGTGCAGGAAATGGGAATCGACAAATGGAAAGGATGCCCATCTACAAGTGATTAACCCTAAGAAAAGGGTAAAAGATGTGCTTCGATCCTTTCATGACGATGTTTCCGGTGGACATCTTGGTGTGGAGCGGACATTAATGAAAATTCGGCAACGATTCTACTGGATTCATTGTCGCGAAGATGTCGAGGACTGGTGTAGGAAATGTGTCAATTGTTCATCAGTCAAAGGGCCACATACTCGCAGTAGGGGTGCGCTAAAGGTGTACAATGTTGGGGCACCCTGGGAAAGGATAGCGTTGGACGTCGCGGGACCATTTCCAACATCTGCTGCCGGAAATAAGTACATCCTGGTGATCATGGATTATTTTACCAAATGGCCCGAAGTGTTTGCGATTCCTAACCAGGAAGCTACGACAGTTGCGGAAAAATTGGTGATGGGAGGTATTTTGTCGGTTTGGTGTCCCTCTCGAAATACACAGCGACCAAGGCAGAAACTTTGAATCCCAAGTGTTTCAAGAGACATGTAGAATCATGGGGATCCATAAGACGAGAAAAACGCCATATCACCCGCAATCTGATGGAATGGTCGAAAGGTTCAACCAAACACTGGAACGACATTTGGCCAAGGTGGTTGATAGTCATCAAAAGCATTGGGATAGGCACATACCTCTTTTTCTGCTGTCGTACAGGTCGGCAACACATGAGAGCACAAACATGACTCCTCCATGTGCGAACTTTGGAAGAGAACTGCGGTTACCGGCAGATTTACTAACCGGAAGGCCCCCAGACACGCCTATGTCCATAACAGAATGCGCGAGCGACTTACGAAATCGACTAGAAGATGTTCACCATCTTGTTCGAGATAATGGACTTCAAGCCAGTAACAAAATGAAAACGCGCTATGATCGTAAGTCTAATCAATCCGGATTCGAGTTGTATGTGTCTGTCTATGTGTGTGTGTGTCTATCTAATCTCTCTGTCGTAAAAGGGGAAAAATTCCTAAAATTTGTCACAAATATCTGTGTAATGTGTTGTCCTCTATATAAGGTGGTGACCAAGATCAACGATGTGACAGATCGCATACAGAGAAATCACCGCAGCCCATGCAAGGTTGTGCACGTCGACCGGCTGGCCCGATACTATGGAGATAATCATGCTCGAGACGAGCACGTTTTAGAAGGGGGTAGTGTTACGCCCCGGGGTCGAGAAAAACGGCTAGAATGCCGTAGAGGTACGTCGAACATTCGAGAGGCCTAAAGAACATTCCAGTATCCAAGTCGGCGCATACAAACCACTACACAGTGCCTATATGCGTCACAATGTAGTAGAAGGATCTCGAAAGATCGAAAATAGTGTGGTATATTTCGGAAGCCACAAGTACTTACCTCACCACAAGTAGGTATACACCTACTTACCTACTGTGGGGTGTAGGTATAAACACGCGAGCCGTCGACGCGACTCACAAGTAGGTATAAATCTACTTACCTACTGTTGGAGTAGGTATAAAAACGCGAGCTGGCCGACGCGACGGTTAGGTATTTAATTATTATTATTAGAAGTCGACTCGAGAATGTACCTGAACCTACTCGAATGTTCTGGATTTTGTACCGTGGTATATAAAGAGCGACGATCGAGTCGGCGGGACAGTTTCAACTAAACAGCGATACAGTGAAGATCAAGAGAGAAAATTAAAGAGAGTTGACAAGTGATTGTGTGATTGTAAAAGTGTTTATTAGCGGTGTTAGTTTAACGATTGTAATTAGTTTGTGTAATTATAGTGCCTGAATAACGTGTAATTCTTGATTTTCGTAACAGTGTCATTTTTCTATCGGTACCCACCCCCCACGTACGTAACATTTTGGTGTCAGAAGTGGGATAGAAAATGCCGATCACTCCACGAGATCAAGAACCGGAGGGCGTCCAAACCCGGAGCCAACGTGCAGCGGAAGGCTCTACGGCAACCGTGGCTGGTCCATCTACTGTCACTGCACCGGCATCGTCACCAAGACCGAAGGCCGAGATTGACCTTAACACTATCCTGATTTTGTTGAAGGAACAATCTCGAGCCCTTAAGGAAGCCGAGGAGAGACAAGCTAAGGCCCAGCAGGAAGCACGGGAAGCCCAAGAGAGACAAGCTAAGGTCCAGCAGGAAGCACGGGAAGCCCAGGAGAGACAGGCTAAAATACAGGAGGAGCAGTACATGAAGCTGTGTATCAGTCAGCGGGAAGCCGAGGAGAGACAAGCTAAGGCCCAGCGGGAAGCCGAGGAGAGACAAGCTAAATCCCAGGAGGAACAGTATAGGAAACTGTGTAATCAACCAGGAAGAGCAATCGTGCATGCTCCGTGAAGTCCGAGAAGCCACAGCAGACTGGAAGAAAGAGATGGCGGAAGTCCAAGAGAAGCTGACAGACATGGACATAAAATTTGAGGGCCGTATCCAGAACGTTAAGGAGAAGGTAGAAGACCACGATAACCGCCTACAGAAATTAGAGGTCAAAGTGGCTGCTGGTGCCTGCGGATCCGACGTCTCAGTTCCAGTAGGTGGGCGATTTAAAGTTCCCCCATTCGACGGCACTTCCTCGTGGACTGCATACAAACTACAGTTCGAGTCTGTCTCTCAGGCGAATGGGTGGAGTAAAGACCAGGCGAAGACAGCACTCACCTTGGCCTTGCGAGATGAAGCCCTCACAATACTAGAAGCATTGGGAAACGAGAGGACATACGATCGCCTGCTTGAGGCTTTGGAGGCTCGATACGGCGATAAACATTTGGAGCACGTCTTCAGAGCCCAGTTGAAGGACCGTACCCAGGGACGTAACGAGTCTCTACAACAATGGGCCTTAGAAATTGAAAAGCTGGTGAGAAAAGCGTACCAGACAGCGTCGGCCTCTTTTGTGGACAGCATGCTCGTACAGGCGTTCATTGATGGTATTCGTAAGTTGGAGGTAAGGGCTGCTGTTCGATTGGGGCATCATGGAAGCCTGAAAGACGCAGTCGCCCATGCTTTGGAGGTAGAAGCTGTACGACAAGACTCGAGGCCTTATAAAGTGAGAGAGGTCTCTGTCAGTGAGTCGTCTTCTAAGAACCGCGAATACAGTCCACGCTGCTACCGGTGTGGCGAAAGGGGGCACTTGCAGTCGAATTGCCCGAAATGGAACAGCAGACGGCGAAACCTGGACACCGCTGAAAAATCTAGTGATACTGATGCAGCAGAGCCACAGCAGGGAAACGAGTAATAGCCAGGACTATGGGACGAGTACTGGCTGGTGGTCGAAATTTCCCAGTTGTGATCTCACAAGCAAACGACGGGAATAGTCTGGTCGTCAAAGGAGGAATTGGACGGATAGCATGTCATCTTACTATCGACACCGGAGCTTCTCGGACAGTAATTAGTTCTCGGTTACTTAAACACCTGACGAGAGATCACCTAGTCCGACCTAATAATCTAAACCTTCAAACGGCTACCGGTCAGTACATTTCCGTCCATGGGGAGCAAGAGGTGGGGATGAAGATAGCCGAAAGGAGTTATTGGCACAAAGTCATCGTCGCCAACATCGTTGATGACTGCATTATTGGGGTAGATTTTATGCGTAGATATAACTGTAAAATTGATGTTAAAGGTGGCGTCCTTAAAATTGGGGCTGATGAAATACCCATGGAAGGTGGCGTAAACGGGAATGTTTACTGTGCTCGAAGGACAGTTCTTCAGCCCAAGTCGCAAGCCTTAGTTCCAGTGAAATTGCCGTACTACACGGGACGAGGATCTCACCGCTGCGTATTAGTAGAAAAGCTAGATGATGACTGCCCTTGGATAACCGCTCGAACCATCGTTACAACATCATCTGCAGCATTTAGAAGGGTCCTGAACCTGAGTGATACCCAATACGCATTGCAGAAAGGAACTCGTATAGGTACTTGCGAAGAGATTTCTTGGTTAAGAACGTGTCAAAGTACGGACGTGAACAAGAGGCTGCCAAACGGAGATATGGACTTGGGAAGACTATTGGACAGTTGCCAAGAAGACCTCAGCATCGAAGAACGCACTAAGGCGCGTAGTCTTTTGCTGAAGTATAGTGACGTCTTTTCTCTACATGATGGTGACATTGGAAGGACTGGAGTAGTTCAACACGAAATTAACACTGGTGAGATCATGCCTATTAGACAGCGTCCTCGGCGAGTTCCAGTGGCTCGGGAAAATGAGGTGGAAAGCATGATTGAGGAAATGCAGGGAAGCAGGGTGATCGAACCTTCGACCAGCCCTTGGTGTTCACCGGTCGTTTTAGTGAAGAAGAAGGACGGCACATTGAGGTTTTGCGTAGACTACCGCCGACTTAATGATGTGACCAAGAAGGACAGTTATCCCTTGCCACGAATCGACGACACTTTGGATACTTTGAATGGGATGAAGGGGTTTTCCACGTTGGATTTGAAAAGTGGCTACTGGCAAGTAGAAATCAAGGAAGGAGACAAAGAGAAAGCTGCCTTCTCAACTGGCAAGGGACTATGGCAGTTCAACGTCATGCCCTTTGGATTATGTAATGCTCCAGCTACATTTGAGAGATTAATGGAACAAATACTAGCGGGACTACTTGGAGATACATGCCTTGTATATTTGGATGACATCATCATCATTGGCAGAGACTTCGACGATCACCTTGTCAAGCTAGAGCAAGTTTTCTCCAAATTACGAGACGCAAGACTTAAGCTTAGTCCCAAGAAGTGTTCGCTGTTTAAGCGTAAGGTGAACTATTTGGGCCATGTTATATCAGGAAATGGAATACAGACAGATCCTGAGAAGATTAGTGCCGTAAAGGATTGGCCGATGCCGAAGGATAAGACTGCAGTAAGAACCTTTCTGGGTCTTTGCTCGTACTACCGAAGGTTCGTTAAGAACTTCTCTGACATAGCAAAGCCACTACACCAGCTGACTGAAGAAAAGCGACCATTTGTCTGGACGGATCAGTGTGCTCTGGCATTCAATCATCTTAAAGAAAGGCTTTGTGAAACGCCTATTCTAGGATACCCGGCTCCTGACATGGACTTTATTGTTGACACCGATGCAAGTAACACGGGTATTTGAGGTGTCCTGTCACAGAAGAAGGGAGATCAGGAAGTTGTGATCGCTTACTTTAGTAAATCTCTATCGAAACCAGAGAGAAATTACTGCGTCACCCGGAGAGAACTGCTCGCTGTAGTAAAAACCTTACAGCATTTCAGCAAATATTTACTTGGCCGTAAGTTTCGAATCAGGACCATGCAGCTTTGAAGTGGTTACTGGAGTTTAAAAATCCTGAAGGTCAAGTAGCTCGCTGGATTGAGCAACTCCAAGAGTATGACTTCCACATCGAACATCGCAGCGAAAAGTCACATGGAAATGCAGATGCCCTGTCCCGAAGACCCTGTCCGGACGATTGCAAGCATTGCTTGAGACAGGAGGATAAAGACTGCATCAGGATGTTGCGGACGGATTCAGTCAGCGATGAATGGAGTGACGACGCCATGAAACAAGCTCAGCAGGAAGACCCAGACATTAAACCCATTTTCGATTGGGTCAAATCTGGAGTACCTAAACCAAAATGGTGTGACGTCGCGCCATTGAGTACGACAACAAAAAGTTACTGGGCTCAGTGGAACAGTTTAATGATTCACAACGGTGTATTGTGCAGGAAATGGGAATCGACAAATGGAAAGGAGGCCCATCTACAAGTGATTATCCCTAAGAAAAGGGTAAAAGATGTGCTTCGATCCTTTCAGGACGATGTTTCCGGTGGACATCTTGGTGTGAAGCGGACATTAATGAAAATTCGGCAACGATTCTACTGGATTGATTGTCGCGAAGATGTCGAGGACTGGTGTAGGAAATGTGTCAATTGTTCATCAGTCAAAGGGGCACATACTCGCAGTAGGGGTGCGCTAAAGGTGTACAATGTTGGGGCACCTTGGGAAAGGATAGCGTTGGACGTCGCGGGATCATTTCCAACATCTGATGCCGGAAATAAGTACATCCTGGTGATCATGGATTATTTTACCAAATGGCCTGAAGTGTTTGCCATTCCTAACCAGGAAGCTACGACAGTTGCGGAAAAATTGGTGATGGAGGTATTTTGTCGGTTTGGTGCCCCTCTCGAAATACACAGCGACCAAGGCAGAAACTTTGAATCCCAAGTGTTTCAAGAGACATGCAGAATCATGGGGATCCATAGGACGAGAACAACGCCATATCACCCGCAATCTGATGGAATGGTCGAAAGGTTCAACCAAACACTGGAACGACACTTGGCCAAGGTGGTTGATAGTCATCAAAAGGATTGGGATAGGCACATACCTCTTTTTCTGCTGTCGTACAGGTCGGCAACACATGAGAGCACAGACATGACTCCTGCATGTGCGAACTTTGGAAGAGAACTGCGGTTACCGGCAGATTTACTAACCGGAAGGCCCCCAGACACACCTATGTCCATAACGGAGGACGCGAGTGACTTACGAAATCGACTAGAAGATGTTCACAATCTTGTTCGAGATAATGGACTTCAAGCCAGTAACAAGATGAAAACACGCTATGATCGTAAGTCTAATCAATCAGGATTCGAGGAAGGTTCGCAGGGGTGGTTGCACAACCCTTTGCGTAAAAAGGGAAAGTCTCCTAAATTGTCACCAAACTGGGAGGGCCCATATAAGGTGGTGACCAAGATCAACGATGTGACATATCGCATACAGAGAAATCACCGCAGCCCATGCAAAGTTGTGCACATCGACCGGCTGGCCCGATACTATG
>SJJU01007850.1:0-17402 GCA_012932125.1 Conopomorpha cramerella
TGTGTATGTGTATGTTTTGTGTACAGCATGTTTATGTTTTTCCCTAGAACTATGTTGTAAGGAACATTATTTCCTCAAACATATGGCTTAACTTAACGACACCGCATAGCCCAAGGTTAAAATAAAAATAAAATTCTTGCTATTTTTCTTATATCTTGGTATAAATAGCGGCGGCGTATCTAAGAATCCAACCAAAGGGATTCTTGGATACGCCGCTGTAGATTCTGGCGTTCCTTCCACTTGGTAACACCAGAATGACACCATTCAAGTCAAGTTCCACCGACTAAGGCATATTTGGTAAGAACCTCCAATATAACTTGAGCCTTAGCCTGTATAGCTCAACAATTCAATTATCGAAGTATTAGTTTTGTATGCGAAATTATTGTAACTTGATATGATAATATTCGTATTAATATAGCCTATCTGTCTTCTATCGGGTGCATTTCGGAGAGTGTGCTACGGAGTTGCATAACCTAGTACCCCCATCGCGTTTTTCCAATAGGATAAACAGGAGAACGGCAAAACGTCATCCATACCAGATGGATGGAGACACGCACAATAGGCGCACTGGACGTCGAGTTGCGGAAACGCCCCGTATCATCTACATCTACATCTACCAGATGGATTTGCCATTTGCGCGAACCAAACGGTTTGCGTCCACTTTCATAGTGCGAACCGCCAGGATGTGGAACGACTTGCCGGAGTCTGTGTTTCCTGCGCAGTACAGTCTGAAGGTCTTTAAGTCGCTGGTGAATAGGTACCTAATGAACAAGTGTGCTCCATCGTAGACCACATCGCTGCTTAACATCAGGCAGGATGGTAGTCAAACACTTGTTCATGGTGATAAAAAAAATGATTGGTGTCAAGTGGAAGGAACGGATCCTGGCTCTAACAGGAATCACAGTGGGTGCTAATACCCCGGTAAAAAAAAAACTCATAGTAAAAACTTCATGAGGAAACCAGTACACCAACCGTGAACATTTTGCAACTATGATCGAATAGTTGACCGATCGTATCGAGGTATTTCGTTTGAACTTCTAACAGTTGCACAAACTACTAGTAGATATAAAGCGATGACTTTACATATACGGCGTTCGTTCGAATCCATTCTTTTTTGTTTGTATACGTCGCACTTGTTATTTATTATTCACACCAATAAAATAATGAACCTAATAAAATAAGAGCGTCTGCGGTCCAGTTGGTCGGGTCCTTGACTTGTAACCGGGAGGTCCGGGTTCGAGTCCGGCTACTGGACGTGTACCAATGGGACTCTTTTTCAGAGCCTATGCACGCAACGCAACGCTCGTACGGTGAAGGACAACATCGTGATGAAACCCGCACACCACAAGGTGTGGGAACCCTATAACGGCGATGGGCTCACAACCTGTCACGTTGGGTTAAATACCCTTGGTGAACCGTGGGTATTTGCTTTAGCAAGTGCCTCTGCCTACCCCGCTTTGGGATTAAAGGCGTGAAGTGTATTTTTTTTTTCTAATAAAATAAAATTGATGAAATGGATGAAAGTTGATGGATGAAATCGATTGCCGAAAGAGATTTATATGGGTGATGTAATGGGCCGGGTGAGTAGAGGGCGCCCCAGAAGGACATATACAGACCAGATTGGTGATGTCCTGGCCGAAGGTGGCGTGAAAAGTACTCGAAACCGAAGGTCATGTATGAAAAGATGTATGAATATAGATGAAGCGAAAATGGAGATCTGTAGTCTCTGCTTACCCCTCTGGGAGGCAGGCGTGAAGTGTATGTATGTACGTATGTTCGAATCCTCAGTTTACAAAGTACAGTTTACATACAAAGTTGCCTCCCACAGTCTGTGCCTATGTATGATTAGATCTTTAACCCCCCTACTAATAAACGCGGTGTAATTTACACCAAAGCTACGGCAGTTCTACTGAAACCGGTTATTTCGTATTTCACGTACCTACTGACAAGTTAAGTTGAGCTTGGTAATAATTTTAAATAGTTAAACTGCGTTTATTGTTCAGGACGTAAAACTACGGAACGGATTTTGATGCTGTTTTCTCCATAGAAAGAAATATTTTAGAGGAAGGTTTATACGCATTATACACACATATAATAACAGGGAAACACTGTTATTATATGTGTAATATTAATATATAAATGCGAAAGTAACTCTGTCTGTCTGTCTGTGTCGTTTTCACGCCAGAACTACTAAACTGATTTGAATGAAATTTGGTATACATATAGTTTAGAGCCTAAGAATGGACATAGGCTACTTGTTATCCCTATGAAATACTGAAAGTACGCGAACGAAACCGCGGGGCGTCCACTACTAATGTATATTGGCAAAACAACGTTTGCCAGGTCAGCTAGTCTAAAGTATAAAAATTAATTACTGTTGGTTAGTCTCGCTAAAACTCTAGAACGGCTGGACCGATTGGGCAAATTTTGGTCTTGTGAAAGTCCAGAACTTTTTAAAAGTAGCTATCAGTAGTATACGTAATTCTTCCAGTACACGGAGTACAAAGTCGATCTGTTAGAAAAACAAACGTTTGACAGAATAGCTAGTGAATAAATAAATATCCCGGGACATTTTTTACACTGGGTAACTGGATCCCAAAGGCCCCTAGGATACCCAGTACCTACTATGCATATCAGAAACTGATATACTTACGTTTATACTTTAAATTCATAGAAAAAAATCTTTGATCCGATATTTTCGACAATCTGTCTATATTTGACGAAAATATCGGTGAACATACATAAAAAAAAAATATTATACATACAGACGAATTGAGAACCTCTCTTTTTATTTGAACTCGGTTAACAACCAGACGCACACAACAAATGTCCCAGCTCATGCATCGTTCCCGAGCATCATCGGGGATCGTTCATACTAAGTAATGTTTAGAGTGGCGGCAAAACTTGACAATGATAATAATGTGTTATCAATTGTTATCTTTGCATCATTCTTGATACGGTATTATGCGTTCACAAACATTTTTATTGCACGCCGTTAAAGAAACAAGAACCCCGGACCGGATAAAGTATGGAAAATGTGGTTTCAGACAAAAATTCTGAAATATTTATATGTTATAGATTTCAGTGCCCTGAAGAAATCTATAAGGAAGCTACCACGGTTTCCGGATCTCTCTTTCCATATTCTGCTCGATTTCGTAGCAGATATACATAACAAAGTAGTACTTAGTTCCAATTCGGGTATTTTTTTAAACAATAGACATTAGTTTGAACCTATTTTGTGATTATACTGGCTAGTTAAAGGCATAAAACGGCTGCAATGTCAACTTCATGCTCACGTGATTGACTTATCGTTCATAGCTAAAAATATGAATGTATAATCAATTTATCATTGTAAAACACGTAAATATAGATTGATGATATTCAATATCTAACTTTGGTTTTCGAACATTTTATCGTTTTACTCGATATTGTTACATACATACACTTCACGCCTGTCTCCCAGAGGGGTAGGCAGAGACTACAGATCTCCATTTGTCACGATCCTGCCATACCCCTTTCGCTTCATCTACATTCATACATCTTTTCATACATGACCTCCGGTTTCGAGTACTTTTCACGCCACCTTCCGTCAGGACATCACCAATCTGGTCTTTTATATGTCCTTCTGGGGCGACCTCTACTCACCCGGCCCATTACATCACCCATATAAATCTCTTTCGTCAATCGACTTTTCGATATTGTTGTTTTTTCGTAATCTGAATTTAGAAGAATAAATATAATAAATATTTGACAACAACACACACACTGCCTTCATCCCATGTTAAGTAGCTAAAGCACTTGTGTTATGGAAATCAGATAACGATATATATTTACTTATATATATTTTCATTTACCTGTATACTTATATAAATAAGAATGTAGGAAATCAAGCAGAACATGGTAAGGCACCCGGAAAACGTGGTGGCACCCATATAGACTTTTGTTCTGGGCACTGAAATCTATAACATATCAACATTCCAGAATATTTGACTGAACAACATTTTCCATGCTTTAGGGTCCATTGGACTTCCCCACGTATGTTATTATCAGAAGTGAACCTAATTTAAATGGAACAAACGGAAAGCACTAGCTTTCAAATGAATTACGAGTTAGGTGATCACTGGTAATTTTTTCTAACACGTTTTGTTCATTAACGAAAATTATCAATTAAAGCAAATGACGAAATAAGGAAAATGACGACTTAAAGATTTTTATGAAAATGACGAATAAGGGAAAATGGCGAGTCAGAGAAAATGACGTGTTAGAGAAAATTATCAGTGATAATCTAACTCATCGGTTCGACCCAGTCAAAAGTTTCGACATAACAAAGAAGAAAAAAAATCCGACGAATTGAAAACAAAGTATAACAAAGTTAATACAAAGTATGATAAAAATTATAACCCACCTCACCTAAAAACGCATTGGAATGTGCAAGCGCATCCTGTGACAAGCATACCCAGTAAAGTCGACCTGGCAAAGTATTCAAGCATTCTCCGCCATTCCTCTTTGTCTTCCAACATTTTCTTCCCTCGCATTAGTATTTGTGCCTGAAACAAGTAAACTGATATAATATTTTATGATCGGCTAGCTGAACTCGGCGAACTTTTTATACACAAGATTTATCAACTTTCCTAAAGTTTACTTACAGGGTACATAGTTGACCGTGAGCCAAATTTCCGGGAATTTTATAGAAATCTAAATACATATAGAAAGAGAAGCTGTCTGACTGACAATCAACGCACAGCACAAACGGCTTGAACATAAATTTGGCAGAGACGTAGCTTATGTATCGTAGGGGTGTACTAAGAAAGGAATGCCGAAATTCCCACGGAAACAGGATTTATCGGGAAAAAGCGTTTGTATGAAAAGTCTAAACCGAAGAAGTTAAGAGTCTCGAAATTCGGAATTTAGAAACCTTTATCATCTTTACGAAAAAAAAGAATCATCCAAATTGACAATCAAATGTAGAAAAATACCGTCAAATTGTGACTACTACTGTTTCCTTTCGGTAAAAAAAAATGTGATAAAATACAAGGTGTGTGACTCTTAGCGGTAGGGACACCCCCTCACGTTGGGTTCCCTCCCCCATGATATGACAATTAGGGTGGAAATGCCAATAATCGCCACACTTGACAGGCAGGTTGGCGATCGCAGTGGCGTTGTGGTGCTATAGAAAGTGCTGATGCCCGTCCTTTGGTGTTCCCCCGGGCTTACAACCTCACGCGACGGGAAAAATTGGGACACATGTATCCTGTTTGCCGACACCACATGTATCTACATATCCTTAGCTTGCTTAGGATATGTAGAAAGCCTTGAAGTGTATTTTTATAACAAGAAAACACTGACTAATCAATACCCATTCTATATTCCATTTAATCTAAAATCGAACCTCATTAAAATGCTAGGTCAAAGAGGCAAGCCGACTGGAATTGTGTTTACCCAAACTCCACTCTAAGAATGCCTAATTAATTTGTAATTTACTTACTCGAGTCAAGGTAACCGATACTGTGTCGAATAATTTATTGAGATAGAACTACGACAAGTCTACTCTGTCCGATTAACTGATGTTTTTCTCAAGGACATAGCCACTTTTGCCTGAAGCATGTATACAGAATCAACTATAACCAATCACGTTTATACAATCAGATAATATTTATCACGTATGGCATCATGTATAACATGGTAGAGCGAGTGTTATAAGGTTCACACACCTTGTGGTGTGCGGGTTTCATCATGATATTGACCTTCAACGCATGAGCGCTGCGTTCGCAGGTAGACGTCCAGTACAGCTGGTTTCCATCCCGCAACCTCTCGATTGGAAGTCAAGCACCGGAACACTGGACTACAGGCGCTCTACTCAGTAGAGCTACTAAGGTAACCTTAGTATTTAGAGCTACTAAGGTAACCTTAGTACTTAGAGCTACTAAGGTAACCTAAGTACTTACTAAGTAGAGCGTCTGTAGTAACCTTAGTAAGGTCCCAATGTGTATTTCTTTTTGGTAATGTTTTTTATTTATTTAAAATGTTAAGTAACGATGTGGTCTACGGTGGAGCACACTTGTCCATTAGGTAACTATTCACCCGCGACTTGAAGACCTTCAGACTGTACTACTCACCAAATAAACGACTGTATAAAAACGTGTGCTGCCCTTGATGGCCTCCTTGTAGCACATGAGGTTGGCGACGAAGCAGTTCCTATGCCAGGGATGACCGATGACGTGGCAGCCGTCGCAGGCCGCTGCAGCGGTCTCGAACAACTCCTTGCTGATTGCGGCCATTTTGTCGATGTGTGTCGTTCAGTCTAGATGGCCATGGAACTGTAATGGTTTAAAATTTTAGCAATACGAATTTTGATGCCTTAAGTCACTTCGAAAGAAATATACGTATACGGGCGTATAAAGAATTTGTAGACGTTAGTTGGCATATGGAGAAAATGGATGAAAGTCGATTGACGAAAGAGATTTATATGTGTGATGTAATGGGCCGGGTGAGTAGAGGTCGCCCCAGAAGGACATATAAAGACCAGATTGGTGATGTCCTGCCGAAGGTGGCGTGAAAAGTACTCGAAACCGGAGGTCATGTATGAAATGATGTATGAATGTAGATGAAGCGAAAGGGGTATGTCAGGACCGTGACAAATGGAGATCTATAGTCTCTGCCTACCTCTCTGGGAGACAGGCGTGAAGTGTATGTATGTAAAGAATTTCTTAAAGAATCGCGCACTAACATAGTCAATGTTGAAACCACGTTGTATTACGGCACGAAATTAACCAAAGATAAGCATTCAGCTTACCTTAGTTGTTTGCTCGAAGTTTTGAGTTACATATGCTGTGAGAGCGTATACTCGTATTTTACATGTTTGAATGGTTTGTTATATGGTTTCACACCATTCTTATTACTGTTAACTAGCTGTACCACGTGTTATTACTCACGTTTTGATCCCGTGGGAATTCCGGGATAAGATAAAGCTTAAGTCTAGCCCGGGCTAGTGTTGCTTCCGAACAGTGGTCAAGTAGCTTTGGACCCTATTCAATTCAAACAAATCCTTCCTCTTTATAATATTATCATACTGCGTGAAATGACCCTGAGCTATGATAAAAAAATGTATTTCGTCTCCATAGAAAATAGACAATTTTCTGCTTCATACTCGTACATGCGCAATAGATATTTTGTATGGAGGTGAAAAACTCTTTTATCTATTTCCCCACATTGTCACTGTAAAAGTTGTCATGCTGTGAGATTGACAAGCCCAACAAAGTTGCTCGCTTGAGGTCTTTTTACACGCAGTAGATGTCAAGGACGCTGTATGAGTTACGGGATATTGCTAATTGATTTAATAATACGTTTTTCCTCCTGCTTACGACAATTTGTTAACTTGTTGTATGAAAATTGGTACATTCATAATAGAATAGCTACACCTAAATGATAATTATGTTATACCAGCTGACCCGCAAACTTTGTTGTGCTAATATACATACAGGAAAAGTCGTGCTAGATCCGTTAAGGTCGTGGAGTACTCATTATTTCTGACCTATTTCACTATGAAACACCCTACCCTAAGCTTAACCCTTTCCGAGATATTAAACTTTTAATTTTTTTATTTGAAATTGCCGATTTTTATACATTTTTTTTTATATTTGTTATGTGTGTCTTATGATTATTATTATTGCATCTGAACATGCTTGAGAACATCAATCATTAAAATTGTACCTAAGTTAATTAAATAGGCCGTAGTAGACATGTGAAAGGTAAGAAATTAAAAAAGATATTAGAAAATTTATTTTTCTCCAAGGGATATCTAAAAAAAAATATGACAGTTGTTCGGAAGATGTGTTTTAAAATATCTACGTTTCATATTCCCATTCACTTTTCCTGTAACCCTGTATATTATACATTCCGGGATGGCCTAAATGTTATTCCAGGGTATAAGGTATCTAATATCAATCAAATCTATCCAGCCGTTTTGACGTGATTCACGGACAAAAATTTTTTTTCCAAAAATATAAAATTCGGCCTCTGTAATGGCAACTTTATAAAATCCTCCGGTTTTCTCGTAAAATGAATCTATGTACAGTTTTGGATCCCAAACAGTTTCATTATAGTATAGATAATAAAGGTCAAACCAACCGCCAAATTTTTTTGCCGACTTTACAGAGTAATCTTGTCTTCTTAGTAAACTAATTTTCTGTAGGCATAAAGGCCGTTGTGGTGAACGAGCCCTTGACTGGAGACTGCGTATCGGAAAACGGAGTGTAGGATGCCCACGCAAGGAAGACTGATGATTTTCTCAAGATGGCTGCGGCAAGGAAGCTGGATACGGCAAGCTGAAAACAAATACCAGTGGCGTAAATTGGAGAGGCCTATGTCCAGCAATGGACGAATACGGGTTGATAATATATGATAGCTATATGTGGTGCGTTCTTTTTCTGTATCTACTTAGCCCGTACCCTAAAATATTTGAGCTTTAGTATCCTAGTTGTGGGTAACTCGACATAAACTAGTTTTCGAGTCCGGCTATGCACTTTCCTTGTATAAATAAATATAAAGTTAAAAAAATACAAATTAGTTGACGTAATCATATTAGCCCCCCTTTTTAATGCTTGAAAGAAATGGCAAGACATAACGGCCACATTTATATGCGCAATAATAGGCAAAAAAATGTCGATCTAGTGTCTTTCTTGACTTTCAATCCGGTTACCACAACATAATCCTACGGATAATAGTTTAGCTATTATACAGAGTGTAAAATGACCCCGAGAAATGGTCTTAGAAACATTGTTGGGTTCGCCAGTATGAGTAAATTTAACTATAACGACAATGTGGGGAAATGAAAAAAAAAACTTTCAATCCCAAACAAAACGTCATCTCCCGAGGCAAAAATGTGTCTATTCTGTATGGAGACGAAAAAAATATTTAGCGTTTCCCCACATTGTTAAAGTTCATTAGTAAAAGTTCTTCAAATTAACGAACCCAACAACGTTTCTAAGACCATTGCTCGGATTCCTATCACACGCAGTATAGAATTCAATAAATTGGATACGCTTCCTGAACTATGGGCATTTTTTTATTAAGTGCATAAGCTTAGTTTGCAACGAGATTAAAAAACGTGTAACTATAATGTATACTGTATACAAAAGGATCTCGAGAAATGATCTTCAAAACGTTATTGGGTTTATCAATATGAACAAGTTTTACTATAGTGAGAATGCGGGAAAATGGAAAAGATTTTTTTACATAACATCTTCTTTCTTATATATAAAAATGAATTGATGTTCGTTAGTCTGGCTAAAACTAGAGAACGACTGGACGGAATTGGCTATTTTTGGTCTTGAATTATTCGCGGAAGTCCAGGGATGGTTTAAAAGTTGTATTTCTTCTAATACACGGGGTACAAAGGCGACTTCTTTTGGCAAAACAAATGTTTGCCGAGACAGCTAGTAAAAAATAGAAATATTGTATGCAAATGAAAATTTTCTCGCATTATTGCCCTATACATCGGCGTATTTAGAACAAAACACATCGTAATATATTTTGTTTGTTTAAAATTTGTATTACATGTTTTTATCAACCAAATACAATAAAATAATAATATATATAGGGAAAATAAATTGTAAATGTTCGTAAATATAATTTAAGTAGATAATAATATCGATGGCTTCCGGCCAAAAAGGTATAAGCGACATTTAAGTAATTTTACAGGAGAGTAGTTTAAAGTTTAAATAAAGCCATGTCTTGGGAGAAATACATATAATCTCTACCGCGTAAGCGACATCAAACTACGTCATACAGGTATGAAAACTATACCAATCGACGTAGAAAAAAAAGGCGATTCAAACTGCATACTCCACTCATTTTGGACAAAAATGTCGCTTAGGCCTTTTTGGTTGGAAACCATCGATATGTATACCTGCAAGTCAATAGATTCTCGACTGATAGCAACGATTCGTTTCTTATCGAAACCACTTAAGATTATTAAACATAATATCAATTACTCTTTATGATTCTTGTATCAACAAGGGTTAACTATCTGGGTCGGTCTAGACTATGGTTTTATTACCAACTAGTAGACTCGACACACTATGTCCTGTCTTAACTTGGTATATTAATTTCGATCTGATATGTTTTCTTGATTTCTGAGCAGGCCTATGTCCAGCGGTGGACAAATATGGGCTAAATATGATAACACTCATAAGACAGAAAAAAATGTGGTCAATTCATTTAATTAAAACTTGGCTCTTATGTTCATCTTTAGAGCCGGCAATACTTCCATAAACCGAATATGTGTTACAGTTGAGAAAAATTTAAATGTCAAAAAACGAAAATTATAACTTCACAAATGAAAAAAAAATGGGTTGTGTTTAAAATCGGTTTACGGAGTTAGTAGTGTGACGTGACAACGTCAAACATTGTATATATACACACATCAAAAGTGTCTAGGGATCAAGTACATTTTAGAAGATTGCAATCAAGAATATATTTTACAAAAACTGAATTCAATCATAATTTATTCAAAATGTGGTGATCATTGATACAGGCATGGGAAATTAGGTAGGAGACCAATCCAGAAGATTAGATATGATTTAAATAAATTAGATTTTTTTAGAGCTAAAAATGTTCCTGATCCCTAGACACTTTTGATGTGTGTAATAGTCCACTCGCTTGCGGAACTGAAAAATGACGTCATCTTTTTTGTGCATGCAGCTCGTAGTATCGAGTTAATAAACGTTGTCACGTCAAAAACGAAGAGAAATGCCCTTTAACTCGTTCTACAGAACATGTTTCTCTTTCCCACATTTCCTACTCGTAGAGAAGGAAAAGGACAAACAAACAACTGTTGTGCAATAACTTCTTGTTTTATAGAAATGAAAATTACCCGGAATCAAATCATGTTTTAAAGAAACACGCACTGACTATACATCAAAAGTTCAAACCGGATATTACGGCGCGAAAATTAACCAGAAAATAAGACAAGCCTTCAGCTCGTGACCACGGCACATGCAACTGTGTCGAAACGTCGGGCAAACAACGAATATAAGCTGAATGCTTATCTTTAATAGCTTATCATTCGGTAATTTTCGCGACGTAAAGTCCGGTTTAAATTTTTAATACCCGGAATTGGTCCAGACTTAAAAACACCTTCAGTAGTTCTATTACGGATGACGAATGGAATGTTCAATATTTAGCTATATTTCTTTCTATTTAGCTCTCCTCACATCTGACTTCTACACTTCGCATTTGTTACAATTCATTTCTATGTTATAGATAAGTACAACTATGAGTAATAAGGCCCGTATTTACTCCACGTAGTTTCAATGAGAAATTGAAAAAAAAAGAATCAACAAATAAATAAATATTATGTTACAACAACACACACATTGCCTACATCCCCTGTTAAGAAGCTAAAGCACTTGTGTTATGGAATTCAAACAACGAAATGTACTTACTCAAATACTTTTTCTTTTAAATACATACTTCTATGAATAAAACACCCAGACACATTCAACAAGTACTGAAAAGCTCAGCACCTAAATAATTGTCAGAGGTGGGAATCAAACCCACGACCTTACGGAATAAAGGTAGACATGCTAACCACAACACCATCCATAGAATGGAGTAGTTGCATCCCTTTCGTTTCCCACTATCTTTGACAGATTGATTTTTTTAGAAAACGCCTCTGTTATTTATTTATTTATTTAGGACAGCCAACAAAGCACCCATATTTATAACATTATTACACATAATAAAACACGTGGTAATATGTTGCCTTAATTATAGGCTACCACAACAAGATATAAAAGAAACTAAATTACTATTATTTACTAAACTATTATTTTATATATTTTATAGATTTCTAGCTATTCATGAGTATAACACCCTGTAATCGTGATTAATACTATATAATATTTATGAAAATAATTTATTAGTGGAACTCTACACAGTTCTACGAAGATAATTACGTATACATACCGAATTAGAAAATCTATCATCAGTAGTTTCGCCTAGGCAATAAAAGATAAATAAGTGATATGATACGCGAACCAAACGTTTTGCGTCCACTTTCATAGTGCGTAACCGCCAGGATGTGGAACGACTTGCCGGAGTCTGTGTTTCCTGCGCAGTACAGTCTGAAGGTCTTCAAGTCGCGGGTGAATAGGTATCTAATGAACAAGTTTGCTCTATTGTAGACCACGTCGCTGCTTAACATCAGGCAGGATGATGGTCAAACGATTGTTCTTAATGATAAAAAAGAGAGTGAGTGAAATTTTTATTTGTTATGCTACCCGTGGGAATATTGAGATAAAATAATAATAACGGCTATGTTACTCAGGGATACAGTAACTATATATTATTTCTGCATTAGTTACGTTACCTTACTAATATTATAAATGGGAAAGTGAGTTTGTTTGTTCCGCTTTCACGCCGTAACTACTGAACCGATTGCTTTGAAATTTTGGAGACGTACAGTTAGAAGTCCGGTTTAAATAATAGGGTACCTTTTATCCCGGAAAAAAAAATATATTCCCGAGAGAAAAAAAAAATATTCCTTTATACCGCAATATAACCGGGCGGAAAGCTAGTACTAAAGAAAAAAAAGATTGAAAATCATCGAAAGCTGAAAATGCGCAGACAAAACGGAGTTATACGTATAAAATATCGCGGGGAGTTGGAACGTTTACTACAACTTTACATTTAACGTAATCAGACATTCCATACATCATTAACAGTGTCACCCTGCTATTTATAAACCCTCCTCAGGAACCACTCTATCTACTAAAGAAAACCGCATGAAAATCCCTTGTGTAGTACTAAAGATCTATGAATACATAGGGACAGACAGTGGGAGGCGACTTTGTTTTATACTACACACATCAAAAGTGTCTAGGGATCAAGAACATTTTTAGCCTCTAAAAAAATCTAATTTATTTAAATCAAATCTTAATCTTCTGGATTGGTCTCCTACCTAATTCCCCATGCCTGTATCAATGACTTATCACCATATTATTTTGAATAAATTATGAATTAATTCAGATTTTGTAAAATATAGTCTTCATTGCAATCTTCTAAAATGTACTTCATCCCTAGACACTTTTAATGTGTGTATGTATAGATGTGCATAGTACGGCGCAGTATAGTTATATAGTCAGCAGCTATGTTTATACTTGACATTGAAGAAATGATAATTTACAGACTATTATTGTCTTTTTATAACGATAATTGACTATCAACTACCGATTATAATTTATACGATTATGATGCACTAGTGGATGTCTCGCGAATTCATTCGCGCCGTTTTAGTATTAATTTTTATTAAAAAAACTAGCTGTCCCGGCAAACATTTGTTTTGTTGCCTTTGTTCCCTGTGTATCGGGAGAAATACAACTGGTAGATGCATAAAAACATCTCAGACCATATTCAGTAGAATACGCATATAGAATTTGGTAAAAATCGGGAAAGCCGTTTCGTAGGAGTACGGTAACTAACATTGCGACATGGAAATTTTATATATTAGATACTACCACAAAGTTTTAGAACTATAACTCCAAAAAAAAATACACTTCACGCCTTTAAACCTAAAGAGGGGTAGGCAGAGGCACTTGCTAAAGCAAGTACCCACGGTTCACCGAGCGTATTTAACCCAACGTGACAGGGAGTGAGCCCATCCATATAACTCCAAAATCAACGTTTTTCTCATAATAACTTCTGCTCCCGTTTTTACTCCCTTACGGGAAGAATTTGAAAGAGATATTTCTTATCTCACGTTCACATCATAAAAGGAAACCCTGCACATAATTATAATTTTCTACGGTCCAGTGTTTGGACTAGGTGTTAATGAGTCAGTGATGAATGAATCGGTCAGGACTTTGAGTTTTATATACACACATCAAAACTTTTTTTTTAATAGCCCATTGGATCCCACTGCAGGGCAAAGGCCTCTCCTCCCTTTCTCCACTCTTCCCGATTTTGCGCTGATGTCCACCAGTTTTTGTTCTGGCGGACGATCTCGTCGCATCATCTCTTCCTTGGGCGGCCCCGTTGTCTTTTGCCGTTCGTTGGGAGCCAGCTCGTCACTTTATTTGCCCAAAGATCCGGTGACATACGCGCAACGTGGCCAGCCCAATCCCATTTAAGCTGTGCCGCTTTTTGAGCTACATTTATAACATTCGAGAACATTTTTAGCTCTAAAAAAAGTCTAATTTATTTAAATCAAATCTAATCTTCTGGATTGGTCTCCTACCCAATTCCCCATGCCTGTATCAATATCAAGACTTATCACCACATTTTGAATAAATTATGAACGAATTCAGTTTTTGTAAACTATTTTTGATTGCAATTTTCTAAAATGTACTTGATCCCTAGATACTTTTGATGTGTGTAAATAGATATTTATAGCAAATGATGTATATTGATTTTATGTTCAGTAATAACAGTATTTAAGTTTTATTTTTATAATCTTACGTAAATAATAAATTGAACATTATGGTTATTGCATTCTTCGTCGTTTAAAATTGTTCATCATGATACCCAGCCATATATAGTAACAAGCGATCAAGTGAAGGTCTATTACCTCTGCCTACCTCAGACACCTCTACCACAGAATATTTTTGACTAACAGTTACTGTTGATTTGACTGCTTGATTGACACCAGCTTTTATCTACGTTTCGCTGTTTGGACAGTAATAGCCACACAAGACAAATCTAATAGTCAAAATCGGACCTCGGGTAAGCGATATTACGGTAAAGACGAAAGTGCGAACTGCCAGGATGTGGAATGACTTGCCGGAGTTTGTGTTTCCTGCGCAGTACAGTCTGTAGGTCTTCAAGTCGCGGGTGAATAGGTACCTAATGAACAAGTGTGCTCCATCGTAGACCACATCGCTGCTTAACATCAGGCAGGATGGTGGTCAAACGCTTGTTCATAGTGATAAAAAAAACCTAAAAAGTTCGTGGTATTTAACACCTGTATGGAACATTTTTTAATTTAAAGTAAAAATGCGGTGTTAGGATTACCAATAACAATATCAGTAAACCCGAGATAAGCCCACCTCATATCGCATTGGATTGAATAAAAAGTGTCTCTGCCTAACCCGATTAGGTATAAAAAGGCCAAAACGCTGCTTAACAGGTAGGATGGTGGTCAAATGCTTGTTCATTGTGTTTAAAAAAAACGCGTGTAGGTAAAGTTTATTCAAAGTTGCGAAAAATATAGTTTCCAGTTTTGCTATACGAAAAGTAAGATTATGGGTCTTGATGTGTGGGTCAAGAAACTTGAATCAATAAGTCCATGTAAAAAGATAATTGATTGTAATACTTTCAAAAATGTACGTTGATAAAAATAATGTAATTAAATTTTAAAAAAACATTAAAAAGAAATCTATCATGTACTGCTGCTATAATTGTCTATTATGTACGGAGACGAACATTTTTTTTTCATTTCGCGTTAAGTTGTTTATATTGACGAGCCCAATAACGTTTCTAAGGCATTTCACACTAAACAATGAAATACCTCTAGGTACCCTAACAAAAGAAAAAAATACTAAACAAAATAACAAAGAACACAAAAATCTCTACCTCGTTACTGAAATTCCAAGTTGGTATTTGCGTCACAGAAATAATTAAAGAAATGTTTCTTTTCACGCCTCGAATACACCTTCGTAATTTATAATTTATCACTACACACCGTTTATCGCAAAGGAACTGAACCGTAAAGTAACAACACTATTTGATCAATAGAACGTGCGCGAGCGTTGCCGGCACATCGCGAACAAACCATTCCATACAATGTATGGCACTGATGCAACCGTACTATCTTAGCATTCCCGGGACCACTGTAAAATGACCTCTATTGCTAACGTATCGATCAAGAAACGACAGTTCAACCTAGCATATGTTTTTAATAGTTCGTCGATAGAAATCATGGACACATCCACCTGAACACTGGACATTTAACTTTGTGCTTGATGTGTACGAATTGTTTGCAGTTGGAAGGGTCTGATTTGAGTGGTTTATTTACAAGATTGTGCTGTTGCAGAAGCTTTAACCGATACGAATAGGCATTATGTAAACAATGATTCCACTGATTGTGATAAGAGTGCTGTACGAATTTTATCACAACCGTCTGTATTGTTGACTTAGGAGGCCTAGGGATTCTACAGTCTAGTATCGCATGTCGCATCTGGCATGGCGGCTAGAGACGATGGTCATCGCTGTTTTATTAAGAATCGCGGTGAAATTAGAATAACGAAACCAGCAATGCACATCGTTTAATGCGATTCAACTATAAGAAGCTGCTACCTCTTACTTGGCTCCCTGGTGTCGTCAGTGTGCTCACTTAGACCGCACATCACCCGTGGACTCTCGATATGTGAAGCTCCATCTCTTTCTAATAGTACGTGTCAGAGGAGTAAAGTAGCGCCTGTCAACTAGGAACATTCCGGCGCTGACGATGAAAGGGCACGCTTCTATTTCCGCATCGCAGCGTGAAGAAGTCTACACGCTATTGGCGGGTGTTGTCTAATCTCTAATGTCTATTTGTTAATTCGAAGGACGAATTTGACAGTTAAAAGGATTACAATAGGATATTTCATTCCTATGTAAATTAAACTAAAAATTTAATACAAACAGTCAAAAATCTTCATGTCGTAAAATACACTCTAATTTGTTTGCAGTGGAGTACAAAATTGAGTGAATAAAAAATACTGACTAGGTTTTTTTTCCTTGGAAACGGAAAGGAGATAGCGTTTCGAAAAAAGTGTAGCTTACATACTAAAGACGTTACTAATAATGAAAGAATAACTATATTATTATTGGAGATCATATAATGAGCTCTATTTAACTGGGGATGAAATCTGCTACACTATTGTAGTTCTATCGCTCTGGCCAGAGACCGAAGTTCAGTACACTCTTGTAGTTGCGCGTATGTGCCTCGCTGTTTTACTATAGACGAGAGTGATATGAAATAGAAGCGAAATCAGCAATGTAAATACACACATTAAAAGTGTCTAGGGATCAAGAACATTTAGAGCTCGAAAAAAATCTAATTTATTTAAATCTCGATTGGTCTCCTACCTAATAAGAAATACAGGCTGAAGAGAAAAGTACGACGAGATCGTCGGCCAAGACAAATGGTGGTCATCAGCGCAGAATCGGGAAGAGTAGAGAAAGGGAAGAGAGGCCTTTGTCCTGCAGTGTAATAATAAGAATACAGAAGGTTGCGAATATCCCCACAAAACCTCACTCGTGACCTTGATGATTGTTAAGTGAGATACTAAGGGTTCTCTAAATCACTCTGACATTGCGCAAGGTACACATCGTAAATCACCACATAGAGTGCGGTAGTAAATTTGTTAAGTGTTTTTCGTTGTATGTCTATGTATACATAATGGATATTTACCATTTTTTAT
>SJJU01007852.1:0-23855 GCA_012932125.1 Conopomorpha cramerella
TTGTTATGTACAAATGTCGTTTATCAAATCTGGCGGTTTACTTCCCAGATGGTTAAGAACTATCCCAATAGTTCTACCACAGCACTACTGGGAATATAATCCATCAGACGTGGCCAGACATTTATGTAAAACACTCCGCACTACTTAGTTCGGTAACTTTGCGTGAACAATAAGTTAGTTACCATGGTAACGTAGACGAGCTTTACAATGTACCTATTTACTGCACAGTTCTAGGTATCTGAAGCTCAATATATACTAGTTACTTTCAACTCTAAAAGGCCTCAACGATCAACTACGAATATACACTCGCGAGCAATAATTTCGGGTCATCTATAAAACTTCACAGATAGATGTAAACGAATTTTGGTATTTCACGGTTCTTCGCATTCGCGATTTTTGTTCCTACAACATTAACATTGTAATGAAGAAATATTTTATCTGGACAATGTTAACATACAAATTTTAAGTCACACAATTTCTAAACGAAATCCTTAACAAATGCATTTATTTATTTTCACGCTCTATTCTTTATCCCATACGATTGTAAAAACTCATAATTGTCGTGGCTACTTTTAATAGAAGGTTTGCTTTTAAAACCTGTTTCATTGTCTATCAGAAAGTTTTCTTCTCTGTCAGAACTCCTCGTGTCAGAAATTTGGTAATATTGGGTCCTGAAAATTTTGCTCTCAAGTACATTATTATTATATCGACCATACGATAATATCGACGTTATTCAGTGAGCTGGTCGGTGGCATAATGGCGAAAGTCGTATACCTATCGACAGAGAAGTTTTGCCAGCAAGTACCTCTCAAACTTTTGCGATGCCACTTAAAGTTTATAAGCCATGAATGAGGATTGAAATAGGTATGGTTCTCCTTAGTTTCTAGTAATTATTACGTTATGTACTTAAAGCATTTTACTAGGCCGTATACTGTTTTATTAGATTTTTATAGGCGTAGTGCACAAAAAAATACATTTCGTTTTACACTTGTTATTTTCCTAGTACCGCCTGGAATAATTATGTTGTAATGAATATCCTACTTCCTACTAATATTATAAATGCGAAAGTTTGGATGGATGTCTGGATGGATGTCTGGATGTATGGATGGATGTTTGTCCTTCTTTCACGCAGAAAGTACTGGACGGATTTTGTTGAAACTTGGCAGTATTGTAGCTTATAAACTAGAATAACATATAGGCTATAAAGTATATTGGTAAAACAACGTTTGCCGGGTCAGTTAGTAAAAAAATAAAATAATAAATAAATACAACAACATTGACATTGCCTTCATCCCATGTTAATTAGCTGAAGCACTTGTGTTATGGAAATCAGGCAACGGTATACTTACTTTTTTTTCATTGAAATACATATTTAGATAAATAAAACACCCAGACACATACAAAAATTACTTAAAAGCTCATCACCTAAGTTCCTAGATTTGAACCTACGGAGCAAAGGCAGACGTGCTGACCACTAGATTAACGGGCCCGTCGAGGTGCAACAGTATTTTGATACGAGTAATTAGAACTTAATGCCGCCACGCATCACGGAGAAAACAGGCCCAGTTAGAAGGTTAATTGTTATAATTTTTTTTTTGTGCACTACAACTATCTAACATAATAACAATTTCTTTTTCATTCTCTTTTTCGTTATGAAAAAAGCTTTGGTATATTCTCCGAGCAACACAAAGATTTTTAACGCGTGTTTTGCGTCTACATGAGGCATCCTAAAAATCGAAAGCTTTTTTGTAGTGGTTAATTCAAATATTGTATGATACATTTTATTTATAAGAGTTACGTCAGTGTTGATAGAAAATAAAATAGCATTGAAGAGGACCTCTCTGGGTTTGACATCTACTCTGAAGGAAAGGTCACTTCCTACATAATTTCCTCCAGACGATAGGTTTCCATTATTACCACTTCCCAAAATGCGAACTTTATAGTTTTGTTGCCTTTCTGTTGCAATAAAACTAACTATCGCTTTTGGCGTAGATTGAAAGTTTACCACTGATTAACTTAATCGATCTAAACTACATCATGGATCACCTTTCCGAAGATTTAGTTGTTTAAAAGTTGTAACATACTTCGTTAACTTAGTATGTACATTTAGAGAGTCTGCATTTTGGGAAGTGGTTGAAGCAGAAAGTACACGTTTCTTCTGAATAGACAACTAAACCCTGAAAGGGAAATGAAAAGAGGCACATAATACAAAACCCGGCAGTTTCCATTTCCGCCAAATTTAAAAAAAGAAGTAAGAACATTTATTCTACATAGGATAACACTGGATTTTGCCGCATTTGGCGTGATCTCAACTTTTTAACTGAAGCCGATACCTCACGATTGGTTCCATTTAAATTTCGTTCAGTTTCGTTCAGTTCGCCGACAGTGGGGTCCATGAGAAAATCACAAATGTGTCAAACTTTTCGGTTCCTTTTTCTTTACCCTGTTGAGGTATACGTCTCTCAGACGTCGCATTAGAGATTAAGCGTCGATTAAGCATTATTTGATTGCTCAATACACTTTTGAGTGGAACACCCTATCCTTACCAGTACCTTTCCCTTTCTGGTAAGGTTAAAGATATTTTCTGTTATTTTCTATCAGATATTGCCATTTTTGTAATCTGAGAATCTGCACTTTCTTAGTAGGTCAATATAGCTCAAAATTATGAAAATGGCATTCAAAGTTCATTTTTCCGGGTTTAGTTTTACATGCATCAAAAGGGCAATTCATTTATTTATATTTATTGCCATATATCTTAAGTCTAAGACATGACCATGTATTGTTCATATGCTCAGTCGCGCCGGTGGTCCGGGTGCCGCGTCCGGCGGTGACGCGCGCGCTCGAGTCGTCCGCCACGCTGCAGTGCTACGTGGAGGCGTACCCGCGCCCGCTCGCAACGTGGCAACGCGGGAGGTCACTGTCTGGTGAGTGTCTTCTGTCCCAACTAGATGTACCCGGACCCTGTTAATCACAGTTCCCGTGGGATATACTGCACAAAATGTACCTTAAGTCTCGTATTCTGAAACTATAATCAGGACTCAAGTGGCGTTTAATCAACTTAAAAAAATGGAGGTTATTAATTCGTCTGTATTTTTCTTTTCTCGTGTTTCTAACCTCAGAACTTTCGATTGGGTGGAAATTAAAGGGCACATTTCACACAAACATTGAAACCACATTTCACTTCCTCAAGGGTTAAATTATGTAAATTGTTGGAATTTCAGTTTTCTAGTTTCGGATGTTTGTACTGGGCGTTGATTAGGTTAGTTTAGATACTAGCGGCCCTCCTCGACAAGTGCTATTATTATCATCAGCCACATGACGTCCACTGCTGGATGAAGGCCTCTTCCAAATATTTCCATGATCATTTTGGGGGTGGGGGGTGCTAATAATCAAATGCTATGCTGATACTTAATGAAGGAATTTATAAAGTTATTTTGAGACCTAGCTTTGCTTTTTGTAAATTGTGTTTGCTGGTATGCTCAACACGTACCATGTATTTCCCTTAAATTTGTTTTATTATTATTAAATAAAATCATCCCGTTTTTTATTTCAATACTTTAGTTAGTAGTAGCACTAGTAGTATTTGTGATCATATGTCGATCTAAACCCCAAATGTAAGTCTAAAATACTCGCGTTTCGAGTACGCATTTCTCAAATGATTCTGTTCACTCCATTACAATTTCTCATATATTATGATTTGGTTAGAAACTAAATAGGTATGTACATAGATAATATTACAGGGACTCCAAATAAAATTACACGAGCCAAACTTTCACACATTATGAATTATTTAATATACGGCCAGCTTCACTATTCTCGATCGGACTGGAATGCACTCTCGTGAATTAAAATATTAATGTGAATATGAACCCACTCGAAATTAGCTTCCGATTTTGTAAGCAAACAATACGATTTTACTAGAAAATTTGTCTACGTAAATTTTCAACCCTCGTCCAGCAGTGGATGTGACTGATGATGAGGATGAAATTTTCTGTTTTTGTTCGGGAATATAGAAACTTTGTTTTACTGTAATTTACTATATCGATGGTCCCTATTAAGAAAGTCGGATCTACAAAACGGAACATGTTCAGGAGAGAAGATAGAAGTTAGTTTTGGATATTAAAACTGAACTACTTGTGGTACATACTTCAAATTTACAACAGCTTATAATCATTGGTATCTTTACGTGATGTAATATACGCATAAGTTTGTAGGTCTTAATATCGCCAATCTAACGGTGCAGAAAATTGCACTACCGACATTTTTAATTGGGACCAACGATATGCATGTATTATACATATAAACCTGGAGAATCACTATCTACTAAAGAAAACCGTAGATAAAATCCGTTGCGCAGTTTGCGCTGTTGCGTTATGATCTTTAATCATAACGTACATAGGCACAGACTGCGGGAGGCAGATGAATGGAGAAGGCAGATGGCAGTAGCGTGCACACTATATAGGCAAAAAGACACTGCCTACCTTATTAGTATTCTGGCTTCCCGACCTAATAATAGAGTTATTGCCAGATCTTTTTTTGTTGTACTCACAACACAGGCTAACGAAGGCCCTGTGTTTTGTGGGTGAGTAGATAGGGAGGTACCTATATTTCGTAAAGACAAGTTATATATCCATAGGTGTCAATCCTTGGGGATTACTGCCTACCTTGTCGTAAAAGTCAGTGCACGCCACTGGCAGATGGATGTAAATAGTATTGCTTATACCTATGTGTGGTTGCAAATTTACCTATACTTATATTAAATTAACAGTAAGATAATATCTACACCCAGTACATTTATTTCAAAGGGTTGTTTGCTTCACTATGGTGACCGTGTCTTAAAAGAAAACTAATCGAGTGAACTCATAGATAGAACTACTAAAATATCTCGACTTTTCACCAGTTGTACTAAACTAGCGTCTGGCCCCGGCTTCACACGAGTGCAATGCTGATACTAAAGTGTTTCTTTACTATGTTATACTTGAATATACTTATAAACTTTTCTCTTGAATCACTCGATATATTAAAAGAAACCGCATTAAAATACGTTGCGTAGTATAAAATATATAATCATACATGTGGAAAGACAGCGGCAAAGGACTTTGTTTTAAACTATGTAGTGAAGATTGTAAGAAGTGTACAAATAATTTGAGGAACATTTACTTCACTTCAAAGACTTATTTGTGTCCCGTGCGGTGTGGTGACTTTAGGAGCAAAATATTCTAATACTAAAGTCTCTTTATCTTTTCACTACAGCTGGAAAACTGCTGAGCGGCACCAAATACTCGATAACAGAGCAGTACGTCAACATGTACTCACTGTTCATGAACTTGACCATACATCGGCTGAAGAAAACTGACTTTGGAGAGTACGTTTGTTCCGCTGGCAACGCGTACGGGAAGGCTGACGGCATAATACTGCTGAAAGGTGAGTTGCTTTGGTGATGCTTTTATATTAAATATGTACATGATTCTTTTGTAGAAGTAGACATACCATAATAGCTCTTATAATATTACAATAATAAAAATATTGCCGTAATTTTTGTCTGGACCAATTTTTCCCTGATAGTATGTATGTGCCATCTAAAGAAACACTCACAAAGAGCCTTCAATTTCCTCTTCACCAGAAACCCCGCAGCGTACGACAACAACAACAACGTCGACGTCAACAACAACCACGTCTACAACAACGACCACCACCACAACAACAACAACGACGGCCCAGCCCCAGACGACGACGAAACGGCGCAAGATCGGCAAAATATACAACCCGAACACAATCGACGAAGAGCTGAGACAAGCTTTCAATTTCTACAACGTCAATAATTTGACACCGAACACCTCTCGTAATGAGTACTCGTACAGACCAGAAAGGGTACGGCCCTCCGGACCTCCGAGAGTCTATAACAACTCTGCGCAGATTTGCGCAAATGTGTTGTTCCGCGCAATGCATTTTCTGTGCATCGTTGTCTTGATATTTGTTAACCATTGAGGTGGGCGCATGTAGTTGAATAGTTAGAACGGATTCGATGGCTGTTTTAAAAGTAAATCGTAACTTTTATACTAGTGTATTTATTTTACAAGGTGGCGCAGTAAAATTAATGAAATAATAATTTACAATGTTTTATAGCTAATCCACGGTAGGTTTACGCTACTGGTCGAAAATAAAATAATTAATAATTATAAAAACTAATGAAAATCATAAATAATGATGACAATAATAATATTTCCTTTGACGTTTAAAACTAGGTCGTAGACCATTTAATCTTACAAGAAATATATCACTTTAGTCATATCATTATATTTGAGAGAACATGAAATTATACATACCTAATAATAACGTCGAAATGTTTGTAGATTTTCGGATCACGTATGAATTGTTAAAAATTTGTGATATAAATAAAAAAAACATTGTTCGTTTATTCCCCTAAAGTGAAGAAAAAGGACAAAAGACAATACTGTTTAATTAAGACAATACATGTAGCCTAAGGAATTTAGACCAAACTATGTTGTTAGAGGGTATTATCTCAATGTATAAATGTATTCCTACGTAATAATGTAAATAAGCACGGGATTAAGATGAAAAGGAATTTCACTGTTAAAATTGTTTGACAATAATATAGAACGCGTGGAACTTGGCGCAAAGCTTTTGAAGAAATTTCTCCGCATTAAAATATTAAGGCGACCCTTTCTTGCCGCTATTATTACTTCAAAAGACCGACGCACTAATAACATTGTGCAAAAACTGAAAAAGATTATTTTGCATAAAAATCACGTTTTGCGAATTTTGGTATAAAAAAACGTTATTCCAAAGCTTTTTCTTAAAAATACAGTGTCTGGTATGGTATTTTCAAATAACAAGAGTTCAGTAATTAATGGTTCTGTTTAGACCGACCTCACCGTAATGACGTATATCGACGCAGACAAACACTGCGTTTCCAAATACGAAGAAAAAATAGATCTGGCTCGCTCAAGCGATAAAGTGGTTTCCAATTACTTCGTACAAACGTGCACACTTTTTAAAATATAGCAGGACTTTCATTGATGATCAGGATCTTTTTTTAATCAATCAATCCATTGTCTTATAATTGTATGTAAAAACGTATATGTGGCTTTTAAATTTTTATACGTATTGGGTTTTGGTTAGTAAGAATAATGTTACAATTAACGAAAAGAATCTATTGTCACCCTACACTTTCTATCAAACTACGGTATACATGACAAACCTTAATGAGTTAACCATTCCGCTGACACATCCCGCCTGTCGACGTCATAATAATAAAACTGCTATTGTCTGCGAGTCGAGTGTCGGCGAAAGTGTTAACATGTAAATTAAGGCACGTAGAGTAACCATAATTTTATTAGATACCTGAAGATTGTAACATTACATTTTGTTTTCTGTAAAAATATACTTGATATAGAGCTTTAATTTCTTACTTATAAGGCTTTTGTTATAAATAATAGTACCAAACATAATATCATCGATAAAAAGTCACGATAAAACGAATTTCTTAATCTCAGCTTAAGCAAGAATCTTACAGAAAAATCTCATTCTATTCCGACAAAACAATGTTACTGTATCTGGGAACTGTTGAATGTAAAATTTTAAACGTAGAGTGTAGTTCGATAAATATAACTTGTGTACTTATAATCAGTAGAATTTGTACTACGAAAAAATAATATGGATGTGTTTGTTTGTAGTGGGTATGAATGTCGAAATTTAACTTAATTAAGATTATTGATGTTGAAAGACATTAAATGTTTTAACAAGCAAAATATCACATTTACTTAAACAATGTTGTATAAATTAAAAAAAATATTATACGGTTGATAAATTCGATTTTACTTTATTCAAATCAAATGTATGAATAAGTGTGAATGTGTTTTGTGTATTGGAAAATATTATGTCTTCCGATTAGTGTATTGCATACGTTAAATAATTAATAATCATTGAAATAATTTTTGTATCACAAAATTTAAACCTTTATAGATTTTAGTCGGTACAGTGTATAATTTAAGTTCAAACTTTTTTAAGTTATAATATGAAAATGTAATGTTCTTAAAAGGTTACTAAAATGTTTATTAATCTATCCTGTACATACTATTTTCACAGACTGGAAAGGTAGAGATTGGAATTTTTCTAAGGAAAAATGTACTGTACTTCTTAATCGCTCAGGACAATAATTGAAAAGACCTGTAAGAAAATATGTATTAATTACGTATACAGAAATGTATGCAGCTTATTCTATGATATAACTTGATATAAATCGACTCTTTGCCAGTAAAAGTGTTATTTTTTGTTAAAAAACGTGTTAACAATCGAAAACGTTAAGTAAAGTATGTAGCGACTGACCATTACATCATCGATACAATAAAATGATCAGCATAAGGCAACAAATAATGAAAAAATCTCTTACGACTGCTTGATTGTTGTTCACACTACAAACTGAGAGACAATATTATTTCTTTTGTAATAGAAATGTGCAATGGATAATAAGCAATTAATAAAGTAAGTTGAATTACAACCAAATTTGTGATTAATAAATTGAACCATAAGACACATCTTTAATTATATAATAGTAATTTTCATAAATTCACAGATTTAACACTTAAACTTTTTCAGTACGTACTAACCTACATGGTAATAATCACATTAGCCCTTTAGTTCCTACTTAAATATACACTTAATTATTTTGACAACACAGTTACTTCACTATTCAGCTCACAAGCAATTTTCTCAGGTTTTAAAATTCCTTTGCATTTTTCTGTTACAACCGGTAAATGAATAATGAGATGGGAGGGATACGCGTTGACCCTTTTATAAAAAGTAATAAATATTAATATGAGTATCTTGAATTTGCAGGGAAACGCTGGTCATAATATAACCTGTTTTTTTATGAAATAGGCCCTGGATATTGTTATCAGAGTAGGTATTCATATACTTAATAGTTTTTAACTTGCATGCAGAGGTAGAATTTATTTATTAAATTACCAATAATTTTGATAAACTTGAGAATCCTACATACTTACCTATTGAATTTTACTCCTGAACAAACTGTTAATAACTATATAAGCTGTTTTTTATTTATTTTATACACTTTAACCAACAGTTTTTTGAAGCCCCAATCGATCAATTTCACAATTCGATGAGGATGATGTGATTGGGCAGAGGCTCATATGAAAAAAGATAGATAGCCAGTCACAAGAGCGACCTGCAGGTAATTTGACCAATACAACACTTTTTCTCCTAGAGCACATTTGCTAAAACCTTTTCATCATTAATGTTTTTTTTTAATCAGCGCTAAATTGTTTGTATTCATTGGCAAAATTATCTTAAGATTACTAGTAGTTAAATGATCTTATATTGACAATAATATTATTACTATAAATAAATAAATGTACGTCGATAACAGTGTTAAAATGACGAATAAAGAAATATCCTCACGACATTTCCTGGAGTGCAGTAACTACATATTTATCAATGTTAGTTTTTAAGATGTTGGTATCATTTTACGATATTTTAAAAATAATATTAATACATACGAAAAGGTTGTTTTATTTTATACACATGAAAAAATATTTACAGGGATAATCCCACCACCACCCAAGCCCTACCTGCTTCTCGGCGTACGGGCCATTCTCTGGAGACGTGCGCATCTACTTCTGAAATAACATCTTAAACTCACCACCACCCACATAAAAAAATACCTTAAAAACCGACCCCTTAATAAGGAATATTTTATTTTATTTGGTTTGATGTTTTCTCAAAAGATGACGCTACGGTGTTATATGGCCATCATCAAACAAACTGTCTTTAACCGAAACTTCTTGCAACAACTTCAATCAATATTCATCTGATTGACAGTTGACAGAAAAACCAGTAGTTACGCTTATGTCATAGAGGAAAATGAGTTCAAAAATTCCCCATTATGAAACGAATACAATCCAATCGTAATCGTTTTTATTAACACAAATAACGATGTTCATTGCTGCGTTAGTACATAACGTAACTATGGATTCACGCTTCACCATCAATGTAAGAAACAATAAATATTACAAGAATTTACCCGTTTTTTTTTTCACAATATCACTGCTGGTTCATCTGATATTTGGTTACATGTAAACTATTTATCAAATTACGTCTTTTACGGCTGAACTACTCCCTAAAGAAAGAGATAAAGATATATAGAGTAAAAACAATGCACTATACGCATTCGCATAACCGTTATACAGTTTTTACAATTCTTCCTCGTACGTATCGAGGGGATTTCCTAAGAAAAAAAAAATGCATAAATTTTTAGTATACATAATTTTCAAGAAAAAGAGAACCAACTCAACGAGGGAACATGTCACTCAACATTGATTTTTGGCAAATCAATCTCAATTTCATGAAGTACAGATACAATACGGGGTTCACTTAATAACAATCACGGAAGAAAACTCTATGAGCGATAAGGTCGCCTTTTGCAACCTTGTCACTGTCAATTTTCAATTTGTGATGTACAGTAAACATACAAATACATGTACAGAACGGTGATGGGCTCATCCCCTGTCACGTTGCGTTAAATTCGCTCGAGCGAGTCTCTGCCTAACCAAATTTGTAAATAAAAGGCGCGAGGTGGCTGAAATAATATACCTTTAATACTACGAAATTAAAAATATTACGTTGACTTACAAGTCTTATGTTATAATAAGAAGAAGAAGTTGACCTACTAATCCTAATCAATGACTTAGTAGTAACAAGGATGAGAACTTCACTTAAAAGCTGAAGTAGTTCCTTGGTTATTAAAGGCATTCAATCTTAGCATTGGTGAGGAGCAGGTGAAGCTCCTAAATTTCAGAAATTATATATATTATAATATAAATATATTTTCCTAAACTTCTTGAAAATTTGATCTCTACGTAGAGTGGGAATTCTAGGTATCAGATTTTAATATCCTTGCTAGAAGGAAACCAGTGTCAGCACCGTGGAGCATTTATAACAATATCTCAATTACATTGCTATTGGGATTCAACTCGACGCCCTCGTGAGTATGTCACGTAGCAAGGAACAGTCGGGAAACCTCGGATTACCTCGAGACCAGATTATGATAACACCCCTAACAATAACATAGAGCTCGCAAAGAAGTTAAAATGTAGAGAAAATGTCTACATAGAATAGTCCGTAAGAGTGCCAAGGAACAACTTCAGCGGATTTATCTCCAAGTAATTTTCGGAGCGCATCTGGTGTTACTCTATGTGATATCGACCAGATTTCACCCCGGTATATTGAGCTGTATTACCATGCGGTAAGGTCTAAGGGAATCCGATCAGCTGATCAATATTCGGGAAGCACGGCTGTGTAAGGAATCTGTCAGTCTCTCAATCTCTATACGTGTGAATGATTGAGGTCTAAACGCTTCTGTGACACAGATTGATGGACCCCGTGACGAGTTTTACAATAATACAGTGTATAAGCTGTGTAATAAATTTTGCAAATTACAGGTAGTATCGGGGATGTGTCAACCTTTTGTTTGTGTCTGAAATCACAAACAAAATAGGGTTCACTTTAAAATTGGGAACTTGGGTGATGATAAATTTTGTCTCCCTAACCTTGCGTTTCCACCGGCCGAACATCACACTACAGCGTGTTGGACATATATCCGCCTACGCTGGTTATCCCGCATTTCATGAACAACTGGCCAGATATCAAACGTAGTGCATATTTGTGCGGTAAAAACGTAGGGTTACACAAACTATAGATGATAAAAAAACACGCACACATTTATCTTAAAGACACTTTTTTTGGCTTTCGTTTCAATGTAGAAGAAAGGACAGCCCTTAAAATACACCGACTTCCGAAGAATGGAATGATACGAGCGTATATAAAACGTCCTTTAGAGTAGGTTCCTATGTAAGATGTTTCGAGTAAATATTATTTTTCTGCAAAAATACGACGGTTATTTTCATACAAAAGAAATAAGCGAGTAAATAAACCCGAACCTTTTCTCATAGTGTTCTGACAGCAGAAAAAACTCCAATAGCGAAACTGTAACAATAACCACCTGTAGTTATCTAGAGTTTTTTCTTCCCACAAATAGTGACAATAAAAGGACTCCTTATCAAATTTTACTGTCAAGAAAAGGGTAATACACACTACGTTACATTTAACCCTTTCCGGGACACATCTATCGACGTGATAGCAATATGACTGTTGTACGAAAAGAGAACGTAACTATGGTAAAGCAAGTTCTGAAATAATTGACATTCGTCTAAAGATGAAAGTATGGTATATTTTTATTTCCGACTTTCCCTTTTACTGTAGTAAAAACCACGTCTGTGTTATTAAGTCGAGGGTCCATGAAACATACCAAATCTATTAGTCCACCTATGAATTAAAAATTATACGTACATTGGCTATTTGATAGGTTTCTTACACGATGTCAAGTAAAATTGGCATATCAATAACCAGTTTATTATGAAGGACAAGCCCAACACCATCCAAGCCTTAACTGCTTCTCAACGTGCGGACCATGTTTCTGGAGACGTACGCGACTACTTGCTTTTGCCTTTTTAAGTGTTTATTCAGTAGACACGTAACACCGACCAAGAAAATCGTTTACTCGCCTAAGGTCGTAATTCTTATAAATAGCATTAGACAAGAAGGTACCTCGTACATTTTCCTTGTTACATTATGGTAACAAATCTTGAACATTTTACTGCTACAAACTAGGGTAATACGTACTATATGTACCACATACTGACATACTTACATAAACACTTGTAAATACAGAATTCATGCATTTATTACTCAGAAATTCTTTAATGATTTATTTATTGAAAAATATTAAGATAAACATTGAAACAGATTGCTATCCGCCACAAGCTTCGTCAATAAATACGTACCTACATAGATAAACACCCGGATTAACGCCATAAATGCATCAGCTCATGCTGCATAATTATGCTGGTGGAAATTTAGCCCCTAACCGTCGTCCTAAACATAAAGGTGCCCATATTCATCACGTGGTCAAAATTGTCAGATCTCCTAAATGTATACACAATAAAATCGTAAAAATTGGTCAAGCCGTTTTGAAAGAGTTTGATTATAAACATTGTGACGCATTTACGTAAAGATACGATTGGCAAAGAAAGTGTTTTACCAGTTTTGATGATGCCTGCTGTGGTACTAAAAGATCATTAAGGTAGAGTTATGTTGTAAAAATATAACTAAATGTTTAATGGTCTAGTGGTCAGCATATCTGCCTCTATTCTTTAGGGTCGTGGTTCAGATTCCCACCGCTGACAAGTACTTAGGCAATGAGATTTTAAGTACAAAGAACCCGGACAAAAAAAATAAGTAACCATATTTCGCTGTCTGTTTTTCATAACATAAGTGCGTTAGCTAATTAACTTGGAATGAACACAATTTATGATTGTATTTATTTATATCTAATATATAAAATTCTCGTGTCACAGTTTTCGTTGCCATACTCCTCCGAAACGGCTTGACCGATTTTTATTTTATATGCGTAGTAGGTCTGAGAATCGGCTAATATCTATTTTTTATGCATCTACCTGTTGTATTTCGCCCAATACACGGAGTACAAAGGTAACTTACTATGGCAAAACAAATGTTTGCCGGGACAGCTAGTATTAAATACTTTATTTTGGGTATTTATCAACCTTAGCGCAGGTTGACGACATTTTTGAACAATTAAACATATAACGTTGATTACAGTCCGTTTTAACTACCTATGCTAAACTTTAAATACCTATGCTTCGGTTATGTAGAGGGAGAATCTGTACATATCGGATACTCGGTTGTACCAGTATTATTCCTGTATGACTGCGCTATCATTTACATTATCAAGTTGGCGGGGTGAAATATGACTCACTCACACAGATAGCCGGGGGCGGCCGTATATTGCAATATGACTGTTTATTAAACTATTTACTGGTTGCGGTAGTAATGCCAGTTATGTGCTTTTCTATCTTTTCTCATTTTCATAAAGAATGCAGGTCGGCTGGTCTAGTCATAGTAATAGGTTGAAGATGAAAATGGCCCATCTTCTGTACAAATAAAGGTTGACAATTGTTTAACACAGTGTTGTTTAACATACACACAGATTTTTTTCAATGATTAAATGTATATTCTACAGTCGCCGTTTGTCTCAACGTCGACGTGCATTCGACAGACATTGGATAAACAAAGTACGTTCATACTTGCCGGAGTCTGTGTTTCTTGCGCTGTGGAAGTTGCTGTGGTGTTTAAGTCACGGGTAAATAGGTACCTAATGAACAAGTGTGCTTCATCGTAGACCACATCGCTGCTTAATATCAGACAGGATGGTTGGTGTTGAAACGTATTATCAGTTTTAAAAAAATACTTCTACCGTACTCATTTCATTTATAATGTATTTAATGAGAGCTGTATTCTGGACGATAGGGCCCGCAACTTGTTATCCCGCATACAAATTGCATTTAACAATATTAATGACCAATCAAATCTCAAGTTGATACACACTGAGGAAAGGGTAGATACGGGTTGCATTTGATTACATTACGAAGCCCTTGTTTAACGTTATTGCTTGTTAAATAAATAAGGGGCGACGTCAAAACACATTGGAAGACATTTGGCAAGCGATATTGCCCGATATTTACATTTTGGTATCAGCTGCAGCCATTTTATTTGCAAAGTATTTAAAATATTAATAAATCAATAAATCAAAGCATGTTGACTTTCGAGGGCGAATTGCTTCTGTCTGTGAGTTGTTCTTCATGACAATGGTTTTCGAAGTATAATTTGTATAGTTTGTCCAACTTTAGTTATATTTTTCAAATCTCAGGCATACAGTATGGTATTTACAATTTGAGGGAAACTGTAATTTACTGTAAAAAATAGAAGGCTGACCCGTTCATACGGTAATTATTCATAATATTAACATAAAGGCCTTCATAAATATAAATATAATCTAAATTATGAATGATTTTAATATTTCAGCTATTTATCCTAACCTTTTATTATAATAATATTCTTTTATTTACCCGTGCTACGATTTCTAAGGAAAAAAAAGATTAAAGTGAAAGCAATCATATGCTTTTGTAATCTTTACATGTCAGGAATAACATAACAGGAAAAGCTTAAACACGCCCAAAAAGCTTTGTGTCACCTTTTATAGCGCGAATCACCAGATTGTGGCATGAATTGCCTTGGTTTGTATTTAATGCGCAGAATCTGTGCGCCTTCAAGTTACAGGTGAACAAGTTAATGCATTAGTATGCAAGTGTGCTTTATCGTAGACCTCATCGCAGCTTAACACAGAGTGGATGTCAGATACTTGCCTAAAAAAACCTGAGTCAAAATGGTTGAAACCAATAATTGCGTTATGACGCGATGTGGCTGATGCGACAGAACCGTAATTTCTTGAAATTCTAGAAGGTAGTTTGTGACAAATGGAGATCTGTAGTCTCTGCCTACCCCTCTGGGAGACAGGCGCGAAGTGTTTGTATGTATATATCGTAGTATTACAAACTTTAGTTGCATTTGGTTGTTGGGTACCTCGATCTGCCTTTCGATAATTGAGGATTCAGATAGTGATTCATTATGCTAAGTAGGCGTGTACCAATGGGAATACTCCAGAGCCTTAATGTGAAGAACACCACTATGCCCAACCGCAATGATCCCCCAATCTATAATTTGAGTTCCCTGTGGAATATTGTATTGTATTATATTATATGTATCTATGACGAGTTGTACTCAATACACAATAAGTTTCCTCATCAAATTCACATATTTGTGCACTACATCCATACATACAAAGTAGGAATGCGTCGAAAGCGATGTCCAGTTAGAAATGTAATCAGTGCTAAGTTTGGTGGCTCGACGACTACCTAATGTAGTCCGCGTCACGGCCGACGGTGAGGGATAACCTGAGCTAGCACCCTCCTCCCCCTGTTCTCCTGAACCCTAGTGTAGGTATCGTTCGCTTCTTTACCGCCTTTTCACGCCTCAGCTGTTCCACGACAATAACGTTTGTTACGTCCCGTGGGTAAGAAAGACGGCGTTTTAATAGACTATTTCATTTGAGAGATCTACTTCTAATCAGGGGCTTAAGTCTACCAGACTGTGGTAGTTGCATGGCTCTGGCATCCTAGCGGCAATCGATGTACATTACTGATTTCGTTACTTTCATTTCACAGTCATCCGTAGTAAAACAGCGATGCATATCGTTCGGTGCTACGATGCCAGAGCGGTGCAATTATAAGATCTTATGATGAACGCGGGCCCAAGCGGGCCCCAGGTCAAATACTGAGATCGCGGTATTCGTGGAGTTAGAACAGTAGCAAGTGCACTACTAGTCAAGGTCTCAAGCAGATCAAATGTACGGTAATTTGGTAGACTGTTGAAGTTGACATAACAGATCAACCAGTTAAGGTTTTCTTATGATGAATGCGGCGGATACGAGCGAGTGGCTTGCACTGTTTGTGCTCTCGAAATATGCGTATGATTTGGAGGTTCCTCCTTGTCAAAGTTAAGGTCTTACTACAGTTCTGGTTCAATATTTCATATCAATAAAATAAATATCAACCTCAAAGAAAACACACAAACAAGAAAATGTTAAAAAATACATGTTTCTTATCATTTCCTTAATTTCTTTTTCATAACATATTTTTTCCACATCGGGTATTTTTCCAGCGATTATGCAGTGGGTGTACAATATTTCGTGTGAGTGGTGGAGAATAGCGGAAAAAAAAATCGTCAGACAGAGGGAATGTGAATTTGTAAACCGTCTCGGGAGCGGACTCTTTTAATAATGTAATTCCCGAGGGAGTGTTTCCAGGGGCGACATCCGACTCCGCTTCGTGCGTTTCATTTTCTTACAAAGCAAAAGGATTTTACGACTTCCCTTTTTAATAATTAACTTGAGCTGAGCTTATTTTGTTTTTCATAGCAATCGGTTTTATGGAAATAGGAAAACTTAATTTCACTAGTCCGAAGCTTAAATTTGGCTGCGGTTGAGCGTAATTTCGCAGTGATGCAAAGTTTTTTACATGTCCGTTTATTTTAGAAACGCAGCCAAACAACTTCCACTTTCACTACACAGCATAAAGGGATACTAGAGGTTCGAAGGGGATTATTGGTTCACTTTTGTCTATAAAGCCATAGTGAGGGAAGACGTGAGTATCAAAGTTTAGTGGAAAGCAGCAGCAATTGGACATTTTTTTTTCAATTTCGAAAATTCAAAACTTTATTTCAACTAAAGTGTACAAAGGTATAGGTATTTGACAATGCGCTTAAAATTTAGTTGCCCCGATGGTGCTATATTAAAATTGTTTGGTGTTGTTTTTATTACTTCCTATGAAAATAGACAAATAATACGATATCCGTATGTTTTCTTTTGTCTTTGCGTTGAATTTTTCATTTATAATTTTCAATATGAAAATCGGATTTTTCTATAAGGTCAAAAGCGTCAGTACGGCTGCAATATTTATACATCTGTGTCGATCTCATATACTTACCTACAAAAAAAATACTTTGATGATATCAACATGGCTGCTGTTTGTTTATTTTTCCGATTTTTATAAAATGTATGGTCTCTTTTCATGTTTAAATATATGTGTGCCTAAACATCAAAGAAGAAAAGGTGAAAAGAGGTAGGTAGGTACAAGGACATCAAATAAATCAGGATGTTTTACGCAGTGTTGTTAAGTGAGCTCTACTATTTTGGAAAAAAAATCGGAATATACCTTAAACAATATCATCCCGGGCATTTCACTAAAGGTCACATGCCCCCTACACAATCATCATCATCATCATCAGCCCATACTTGTCCATTGCTGTCCTAACACAATCCTATTATTTTAATGCGAGAATTTAAAATAATACTTATATAAATAGTTTTTTTTATATTTCCAATGAACTTTTTCATAACACCGGTGGTGTTTGGGTGTTGTGAGTTTTTTTTTTCTGAAAGACTTACTGATTGAAGTCCCATTGAAAGACTTGGTCATTGACGTCCGACATACATAAGCCAATTTAAAAAATATAGCAAGGACCTTTTTTCTTGCAGACGTATTCCGCCTCTGAGATGCTGTTTTACATTTTATTAATGGTATTTTGTCATTGTGATATCGATTAGTTAGCATCTAGTATAATAACATGTAAGTAATTTAATTAATCAATTCATTGAATTTATAATATCATTCAAGAAAATCCTTGACAATATATCGTATTTGATTGTATCAACCAAAAAGTATTTTTTGCTCCTTAGAGGTAACTGCTACTTTACGTCTTTTCTTTAGTTTCCTTTGTTGTTCTCGCTTTGATTATTTGTGAACTTTATAATAGATATGGCCTCCCACATTTTTGTTATTCAATGTAAGAAGAAAAAAATATGTAGGTACAAAGGTTCTCTACGAGGATTTGGAATGTTTCCCGCTCATGAAAGAAGGTAAAAGGAGACTTCAAAGTGGTGGCAGTTTTTTGTGGTATGGAAGATTTTTAACAGAAAAAAGGCCCTTTGATGTGCCCTGAAAAACAGTCCCGAACTACACATTGTATTTATAGCGACGGTTTTATGAAATAAACAGGTGAGCGATAATGGCACCGGTTTGTAAGGATTGTTGTTTTTGTTTTGTTCCAGTTATAAATTCTGTATCAGCTGGTCTTACGTTAGGTCAGTCGCTGAGGTCAAGAAGGCATGGCGCCCAGTATTTGGGAATATACTCAATTTTGTTGTATTAGGGGTTAATGTATATTTTACACGATATCGTTTTAGTGTTATCGATCCGCGTACTGGCCGGTTACAGATTATTAAGAAGAAATGTATTTATTCTAGAATGTAAATTGCTCGTATTTTGAATTTTCCTTTATGTTGTTCCACCAACGAAACCAGCAGTCGGAGCACGGGTCTACCAAGAAATTTGTGACATAAGTCATGATTTCCAAGTCACAGTCATGAAACGAGTCGCGAATGGCAGCACGGTACATACGTAAGACTCGATTACTTGCCAAGATTTACTTATCTCACAGTGGGACTCATGGATTTAAGAAATCAAAATTGTCTTTGGTCCCAAGATCGAATTCGTTCATTCTTGAACGAATTAATCTCATCCATTACTATATTAAAGTAATGTTTGGTGCTATATGACAACGCTAAGCTTTGATATAGTAATGGCAGCACAGTGCATAGTGCTAATAATCCTTTATGTGATTTTGTTTTTATTTTTAAACACTTCTTACTCTCTAGCTTACGCCATATGGAGTTAATTAAATGGTAATAACATCTTTTGTTTGTAATAACATCAACACAATTAAATGATAAGAACGTCTGGGAAAAATCATGAATGTTTTAATCATAATGGGGCGGTGCACCCAAACACACTTAAAATATTGGTAAATCAAATGGTGCTGTGTCTCCACCGACTGGTGAAACAAACGCCACAAACAAATTCACCTTGTCTACACTACAATTTATATAATTTACAGACATTTTATAACCTTTTTCAGTACTTTTATACACCCAAAAATCTTTATCCTCACCTATTGTCGATCGCGACATAAAATTCTTTGAACTGCCAAAACGGCAAAATGACGTCACGTTTAACACACCCATATTAGCTTTTAAGACTCAGAACTCTTGCTCAAATGTCAAGAAACCAAGTCACGAATGAGTCACATCACTCTTTGAAATCTTGAGTCCCCGTATTATAAGACGCGTGGCTTATGTCACACCAATTGTGACAGGAATGATTTCTTGGCAGGCCGTGCCCGCAGCCCCCCTTGCAAGGCGCTACAAGAAATAATTGACAAGACATATCACTGCGATTGGTTGAAACAATGTAAGTAGCACTTTGTATGACATAGTAGCCAATCACAGCGCGTATTTGTTATATGTCGGGTCTTTCTTGACGCCCTAGGGTTGCAGCTGTACAAAGGACGGTGTCATATCGCAGCCATACATTTTCTCTCAAAAAAAAGTCTTGTTTGGTTTATAAAATTGTCACCCAAACCTATCGAGTCTTGTTTTAACGGATAAAGCTCCATGTTGTCACAATACAAAGCATAAAAAGCATCTATAGTCTGATCATTTTAGCGTGAGAATTTATGTAAACAAAGAAAGAAAAAGGTTATTTGAAGTGTCAAGTGTACACTAGGGCTCTGTTTTAAAAATTTTATATTACCATTAAAGAATTAAATTATGTTGATTACACATCATAATTTAAGATATTCGCTTATACCATATCATATTATAAAAGATGTATAAAAACAAAATAAAATTTTAGTAAAATTACACTTAAAAATGTGAAAAACTCTTTTCGTCTGAGTTTCCTAAAGTGTTCCAAAGGAAAGTAGCGGTATAAAATAACTTTTAAAATGCATTTTTTTTTCAAGAACTCTTTTTACTGTTAAGTATAAATATGTATGTGGACTATACATATGTATAGGGAGTATAAATATGTATGTGGACTATACAAGTCCAGCCGTGGTTTTGTTTGTCACCTACTCTGCCTGTTCCAACTTCATAGCACAAGTCAGGTTCTAGTATTTTCTGTCTCTTTTTATTTTTGTTGGTTTAAGACACCTACTGTATTCATCACAATCTTAACTACCTAAATTTTGTTATTGGATGCTTAAACTGTGTTTTTTTTCTTTCATTTACAAGTGTATTTTTAGTATTAGTTCTTAATTTTGCTTTAGAAGTATGTTGTTATCGTGAACATGGCCTCGACAATCATCATCATAATTAGCCTATATTTGTCCACTTTGACATAGGCGTCTCCACCCCAATTATAATTGACAACTTTGCATTTCGAATGGTAAATTATATTTTAACTTTTAATATTGATTTTTTTCGAAAGAGCGTAAGCGCCATATGACGTCACTATTATGGATACACAGATCAAACATAGATAGAAAAGAAAACTATAGCTGTCAACGTCAGTTGTAGTCTGTGCAGATCGTTGTTTTGTTTACTTTTGCTGTTAGAAAAGGTGTGTTTATTTATTTGCTAGCCACGTCGAGTCAGAGTAATATTACTCCTAACATTTCTTTTTCTCTCGTTCGGGTTGATGCATTTTTTATCGATAGTAGTGAAATAGCGTGGTTTTAGGTTTATTCCAAGAAAAGGTGGGAATAAAATAAAACTACCTATTTTTGTTTGTTTTGAAACTGACGATTCTGCTGTCACTAATATTGTCAATATTATTGATGTGTAAAAAAATAAGGATAGGCTTGAATCCCACCATTTTTCGCACAAAGTAATGACGTCATCATAGATATTTCACATTTTACGTATTATCTCCGAATTTACGCATCTAAAAAATATAATATTTTTTGTACAGCATCCTGAAACGAAAATACAGAAACGTTTTTTTTATTTATACTGCCTATTAGGTATGCAAAGTTATCAATTACCCAATTGTCTCGACAATAAATGTTTTTTATTGTTATGTAGACAAATTGTACTTACCTATTTACAATATTTACAGGGTGGAGAACCCAACACGGGCCGAAAATCCAAAAAATAAGCATTTAAGATTGCCAGCAGTCAGTCACGTTTTACGAAGTGGTCGAAAATTTTCAAGATGATTACTTAAAAAATGCATCATTCCTAGCAAAATTAATCCTACCAGCAATGGACAGCAAGCATTTAGTAACTGCTCACTTCACTGACAGTTACTGCCAAAAACTTTTCTGACAGCCAACATGTTGTTATGCCCCCGTACCACGATAACGATTCCTAAGCGATTACTTGCGGTGACAGTGTATTATTATTAGTTCATTGATTATTGTTATTAACTTTACACCCAGTTTATTTTAAAACCACAAGATTTGTACTATTAGGACCACTTTAGAATGATGTTAAATAGCCAAAAGTATTTTGGTTTAAGTACTCTGCCCGTGTTGTGGGCCCCACCCTGTATACCATTTCAGTAGGCAAGTAGGTGTGTTGCACATGCACTGCATTAAAAAGTTGAAGAATCACTTAATGTTTTTTATTTTATAAGCCATACAATATCTTAAGATTAAGGCGGCTTAAATCGCTGAATGTTTGTTTACATAAATTATCTCAGTGAAATGAACAGAGTATAAAACAAAAGAAACACACAGCACTAATGCGTGTGAAAGTCTGTCAGACTGTATGTCTATGGCAAACATTAGACGATACGTTTTGATCTCAGTTTTACCACAGTCATGATTGTGATTGACGGATTTCCTATCGTCTAATATAGTTAATGATGTTTGAATTAGTCCATTCCATATTCCATCAGTCATGATTTATGGAATGACTACTCATTGACTACTCATTCCATAAATCATGACCGATGGAATTGAATGACGCTTGCATGAGCGTCTAATGTCTGTCTATAGCAAAAACCCGAATAAAAGATGACAAATCGACTAGTCGCAAAAGTACTAATGCACTTACACACCTGTTAAGAAAAACATTCAACCCTGCATAATTTGTTCCCAACTTCAAAGCTTTCGTATCTCATCAACCACTTAAAAAGTTTCTAAGACCAGCAATCCTTGTTTTATAGTAGTTCCCTTTCTGCCCGGCAGGTGTCGCGTCACATACTAACGTTCGCGGTGCGTGACTGTACTCCTAGTACCAAACTACCGAGTTGACTGTGGATGGAAGTGGCACAAAAGAGAAAGGTGGCTTTAGTTCTCCGGGAGCTGAAATCGGTACGTTTGTTTAGGCCGGGAGGTCGACGGCTTGATGGAGGTTTTGAAGTATATCTAAATAATAAGATGAAGAGTGGATTATATAATTTTAACGTGACAGAATACTTTGGTTTCAGATAAAGTGATGACGGTTTATTATGCATAGTCGTTGATAATTATAATTGTTGCTGATTCCGAGAACTTCGGACAGATCCATTTATTCGTTACATACAAAAATGCTATAGGGCTAAGTTTTGTCGAAATCGGTTATTTCCTTACGTCGACAAGATACTGCTCTGATTGTATCGCCTGATATCTGGTATCAGCCACCTACAATCTGTCGCTAGTCTAGGTCTCCGCAGCCACAAATTTGACGATTCGCATATCTATCACGGAAAAAGAATCTGCCAGAAAAAGTAAATAATATTATAATGATGGTTTGGATGGTTGCGTCAAACTTTCATACCAATTAACGGTGCAATGTATGCACCGCTTCGCGTACTAATCAAGTCATGGTTTCGCCAGAATATGCGATTATAAAATAAATACCTACCCTGTTGGTCTGAGGGCCCTGGGTTAGGCTACCAATGAGATCGGCTGCTTTCTTCCTGATCGATCTCGTTCGAAATTAATTTAAATAAAACTTAATATCATAATAGGCCTGACTGATGCACATACTTGAGATGCCATCATAAAATAAGGGAGGGCATTCAGGAATGTTCTGCTCGCCTGAAAACTCAAATGATTGATACCACCACGTAAGTACAAGTACCACCCAACATCTAACATAATTCACACTAATACACCCGTAAAATTACAATCTTTTTTATTCTAAAAAAAAAAAGGACCGGTACGGAGAGAATAAAATAAATATCTATCGCCTCCCTGCCTATCGTGTCGGGACTTCTGCATTTGTATTCAGTTTGGCAGACTACGATAACTTTAATCCGGGTAAAGTGTCACCTTGAGTGGCTTACACTGAAAGAACCTTTGTCTGAAGTGGGGTGGTCCTCCCTTATTTTTTCCCTCACTTTTTTTCTCTCCTCTTTGTCGCGAACGAAGTGATGTAAAATTCAGTCACCTACTTAAAGGGGTAAAAGTCAGCCTCGATGGAGACATTCGGACGGCAATCAGCTCGCATTGTGATTGGCTCATTGTGTTTCTTGGGAAATAGGTTATTTGCTCAGTTTCTAGCAACGTTTTGA
>SJJU01007853.1:0-11231 GCA_012932125.1 Conopomorpha cramerella
AGACTTCGATTTTTCTAAAAATACATTATCTAGGTAGGAAATTATACATTCATTTGATAAGAGCAATCGGGAGGTCGCGGGTTCGAGTCCGGCCACTGGACGTGTACCAATGGTAGGTACTCTATTTCAGAGCCTCTGTATGCAACGCTCGTACAGTGAAGGACAACATTGTGATGAAACCCGCACACCACATTGTGTGTGAACCCTATAACTTGGTCACATCCCCTGTCACATTGGGTTAAATACGCTTGGTGAACCGTGGGCATTTGCTTATTAAGCAAGTGCCTCTGCTTACCCCGCTTTGGGATTAAAAAGGCGTGAAGTGTATTTTTATTTTATTATTATAAAGTCCAAATCAAGTATGGCGTAATTATTTGTCTGGGTATATATGGGTTAATATAACAGGTGCACTTACCTCTGGAGTTATCGTGAGCAAAGATTCCATGTCTTCAGCATTCCTGCCTTGAATTGCACTCAGCTCATCCAGGTCTTTGGGTATTACCTGAAAAGAAAAGACTATCAAGTAAACTTTTAATATCATGTTAGTGCGCGTTTCTTTAAAAATGTATATTACCTACAATTCTATTTAAGAATACAAGATGACTGGTAACAGGTATCATAACCTTTTTAACCGAATTTAAAAAAGGAGGAGGTTCTCAATTCGTCTGTATTTTTTTATGTTTGTTACCTCAGAACTTTCGCCTGGGTAATGGTTTTTTTTTATTTGAAAGACGGTGCTTCCCCTTTTGGCCCCGTATAAATTTGCTTCAGTTCCGACAATGGCATCCATGAGAAAACCACAAATAGGTCAAATTTTACTGGTTGAAGTCGGTTCTTTTTTCTTTTAAGTTATCGGACATGAAAGTAAACAGTATTTGCTACCTAAATGAGTATATACATAACCAGAAAATTATATATTTCTATGAAGACAATATGTAAAAGTACACCCTATTTTTGTTCAGAACTCTGAAACTATGAATTTTTGCATACTCTGAAAATATATATTCCATTCACAAAGTCAAAGTCAAAAGTCAAAACTTATAAGGTAAGATACTTCAAAGGTGGTCCCATGATAAGGAAACTAGGGTTTAATGATACAGATCTGAGAGGTAATTAATTTCTATTTACAATTAATTGTTTATGTAAGACCTTAAGTATTTAAAATATTTCTGAATATTGACAAAAATAATCTAATATATAAAATTCTCGTGTCACAGTTTTCGTTGCCATACTCCTCCGAAACGGCTTTACTGATGTTTACCAAATTTTATATGCGTATACAGTAGGTCTGAGAATCGGCTACTATCTATTTTTTATGCATCTACCAGTTGTATTTCTCCCAATACACGGAGTACAAAGGCACCTTATTATGGCAAAACAAATGTTTGCCGGGACAGCTAGTAATATAATAAAATAATAATTTCAGTAAAAATGCTTCGTAAAATATATAGCAAAAACAACATAAAATAATAAAAATAATACAACACCTATCAAAATATCTCCATTATAACAAACAAAAAAATTTATTAGATAATAGTGCTTTTCTGTTACCATATGCAAACACCAGGGTTATTCCCGTCCTGTCACACCCCCCCGTGTCACACTGTGACCAGACGGGAATAATTTTCAAAAAATATTCCCGGCTGGTTACACTGTGACAAGATGGTAATAGTTACAATAATAATAGCTTGAAAATGAGTAGGTAGGTAATTAGGTAATTGGTAGGTAAGTGGCATTTGACTGATTTTTTACCTTTATACTCTTATTCATAAAAAGATAAAACGTACACTAACTAGTTGACGTATATCAATGTACCTATACCAGATTATTTGGCATAGAAATAGCCAGCTTGACAGACCTCTACTAAGGACGTACTAGGGGGTGTGCTATATTTATGAGTAAGGGGGTTAACCTCTAACTTTATTCTGTCACCAAAGTAATATATTGTGTGCTTCATATACTGTGACAGGTCGGTAATAGATTTGGGGTGGTACAGGACGGGATTTTTTTTCTGCATATGATTTAGTTCCCATCTAGTCACAGTGTAACCGGCCGGGAATAATTTTTCGAATATAATTACCATCCTGTCACAGTGGGACAGAACGGGAATATTTTTCGAAAATTATTCCCTTCTTGTCACAGTATGACAGGATGGGGTGTGACAGGAAGGGAATAACCGAAACACCATAACCCTTCCTTGAGAATCATTCTTAACAATTAAAGAAAGCCACATGAAAATCCATTGTACAGTTCTACAGTAAACATAGGTACAGACAGCAGGAACTGGGTTTGTTTTATACTACGTATTGATACCCAGTATGATCCAAACTCCACTTACCTCGGTAGTAGGCAGCTTGAACAAAGATACACCCATTGTGCATTGGCAAGTGGTAGGGTCGTATGCGCTGTGAGTGGTAAGCAGAGTTGCCACATCGTGCGGCGAACATCGTAGTTGCCATATTTCCCCAATCTCATGTTTAAACACCTGAAACATAATAATACTAAAATATCATCATGCAACAACTGGTTGAAATTTTTTTGCCTGCACCTTATTCTATTTTATTTAATACTTCGTTGCAACAACTTGGACTAAATGTTGGACTTAATACTAACAGTATTATCTACCAGTCAATCCCACAACATGGGAGAAAGAGGTAGTTGCGGGTCAGTATTACAATGACAATAAGTAAAGGTTTAAAACTAAATATGTAAAAAGAGATAGATATCAATAGATCCATAATTATTATAAATATAAACACTACTATAATACATATAACAATATATAAGCAGATACTTTAAATTGAATGGACGTACATAAACACTATATTAATTACTACTTTAATAACAATATACACTCGCACAATAAATATTTCCTTAATAAATAAATATAGCCTTGAAAGAATATATTGTAGATACGTATAGTATCCAATGAACAAATAAATATTTTAATTATACTATTTAATTAATATTGTAGGTGATCGCTCAACTTGACCACAGTACATATCTATTTCATATCTACTTGTTTGTAACATTCATCATCATAATTAGCCCATATATGTCCACTGCTGGACATAGGCCTCTCCAATTGCACCCCATGTGATCTGTTTTCAGCTTCTTCTCGCTTTTTCCTTTGTAACATGCTGTTATTGATTAAAATAGGGATCCTTTGTCCATGTATGTGTGAGTGTATGGTGTGCGGACATCTAGTTTGGGGAATTAATAATGTTCAAAATAATTGATAGCCATAGAGTATATACATAGATATTAGATATGCATGTAAGGAACTGGAAATTAATACCACATATCGAAATTCTGTCAGCGCCTACTGATTTTATTTACGATCTGGCTATCAAGCATATTTTGTCAAATTAGTATTAAGTCATATTTATGTTAAGTATACTTAGCAGTAAGCCTTGGCGATTTGAAAAGATGCCAGTTTGTTCCCGATTCTTCTGGCCAGTAAAAGAAATTAATTCGAACCAGGGACGATTACTTATGTTTTAAAGTCATAAATGACGTTCATCAAGCTATCATATATATCTGTATGTTATAGCAAGTTAACTCTTTTTTATGGCAGGTAAATCTGTTACAGATATCCCACCACTGACGGTAACATCGGGGCTATGTGGGACTCCGTTATTGCCAGGGCCTGGATGAATTGAATGTAGGTACTGACATCCAATTACAAACTACCTACCAGCTTTCTTTCTGTTCAATCCTTAGCTTTATTTCCCCCAAAGGTTCTGTGCACTCTTAGATTGTGCATATAGTGAGATTACCTTTAGTATGAACGTGTATTTTTTATTTATTTTATATGTATATAAAAATCAATGCAACTTTTCGTTGTCATGGTATAACTCCAAAACGGGTGGATTGTTTTCGCTAATTCTTCCTTTGTTCTGCTTATTAATAATAGAAGTTTCTTATGAAAGAAAAAAATAACATCCACTGCTGGGCACAGACCACCCTGGAGGTTATAGACTAAAGATAGGACAACGTCTGTCAATATTCAATGTTTAAAACCGGTATTATAGCGTGAAGATTAACCAAAGATAAGCATTCAGCTTACCTTCGCTATAATACCCGTTTTAAACATTTAATATCATGTCAGTGCGCGTTTCCTTAAAAAAATGATTTAACGTCTGTCGAGTCAACTAGTATTAAATATATTGCAAACCTTTGTGTGTAGAGCTCCAGTATCTTCTTCCAACTCTACAACGTGTACTTGATTGGATTGTGGTTTGAGACTTTGCGTTCCGATTAGGAACCGTATAGCATCACTCTCAGCGAACTGTGGACTGAGTGCCCGAGTCTAAAACGTTATAACAAGTTGTAAATATCAACAAATAAGACATAAAATGAAAACTTTTTTTAATGAACCTTACTTGATTTTCGAGCCCATATATAATAGAATTGCCTTCTTCCATCGCACCAATAACGTAAACTTGGTACGTAAATAAATAATTTATTAATTATTAATTCTAATGATTTATTTAAATTTTGCTTCGTGGTTTATTTATTTTCATTATATTAGATTAAATGGTTTTTTTTGGAAGAGAAAAATCTAGACGTAGATTTTTCCGTGTTTTAGGCCCTGTGATCTTAATCACTATTATAACTATAATAGGTATCTAAGAATATAAAATGTGTAATCGCGTGCTTATAGGTAGATACTTCAAAACGCACAGTTCCTATAGACCTGAGGTAGGCACAAAAAAGTAAAAGTATAGAGCGAATATTGCTTTGAAATGCGAAATTTGATTTGATTTGATTTGAATAAGCTTATCCGAAATAGGCAGTAAGTTTTAAATCTGGTGCTATCAAGCTGTCAATATGGAATTGACGGCTTCAATATTCTTTTCACTTTCTGGACAAAGATATTTTGGCGCAATGTGCCATATTAGCATAATCGCTATGTGTGTATTATGTGATTTGTATTCTCAGATCACGAAGAACTAAAGGAAGGAGTTATTTCATTACTTGGCCACTTTCGCTAATTCGTCACAATAACGCGTTACGGTGCCTGGTTTATCAATTGTTGTATTGTGTTGTACCTACAATAATGCGTAAAAAATACTTTAGAGATGGGCAGTCGGATAAATACTCGAAGGATAAATACTCAGTGGAAAGATAAATATGGATATTTATCCGTATTTACTCGTTTACACTGAGTATTTATCCAAAACCTAGGATAAATATTTTTGTACTCTTGTTTTAATTAAATTCGTGATGAACATTGATAATATGGGTGATGCAACGGGTCGGGTAGGGCAGAGATGGCTCCAGAAGGACATACATCACCCAAATTAGTCATGTCTTGACGAAAGATGGCATGAAAAGTACTCGAAACCAGATATGTAGAAAAATATGTATGAATGGAGATAGATGAAGCTAAAAGGTATAAGGACATACCCGTGGTATCCAGGAACGTGATAAATGAAAATAGGCGGTATATATAAAATGTAAGTAGGTATATAAAAAAATGTATCACGAACTCAGTAATTAGGTACTGGACGAATAGGTATCAAGAAATAAGTCTATCATCATAGGTCAATGAGTAGGTGGGCATAAACATGAACAATTTTCAATTGGAATGGATATCCGGCTCTATCTGGTTTACCGAACGGTTACTCACAGTCCAGCCGGATGCCTGACTATAACCGGATATCCGACCCTATCCGGTTTCTGGCTTGCTCGGTCGATTTTTCACGTCGTCGATCTATAACCAGATATCCGGGTCTATCCGTTATCCGGCCGGTAAATCAGTCAGGACTTTCACAAACCAGCCGGATGTCTCCCAATAACCGGATATCCGGATGAATATAACCGGATATCCGGCCCTATCCGGTTTCTGGCTTGCTCGGTCGATTTTTCATGTCGATCTATAACCGGATATCCGGGTCTGTCCGGTATCCAGCTTATCCGGCCGGTAAATCAGTCAAGATTTTCACAATCCGGCCGGATGTCACCTAATAACCGGATATCCAGCCGGATTTCGCCCGATGTCCGGATATCCGACGTACTGGTGGCCAATAACCGGATATCCGACACACTGCCGCCCAATAAACGGATATCCGGCCGGGTGCGCCAGAGTTCATAATTTAAAGACACACATCAAAAAGCTTCCATAAAACTTCCTTATAAAAGGAGCAACATTTCGCGAAAGAGTGATATCTCGAAATGACAAGACAAGACATTTATTTTCTCTGACAAGCACAAATTACATACATATAAAATTTAAACAATATAAAAAAATAAAATACACAATCACACATGAATAGCCACGGTGTGGGTGTTTGTCAGCGAAGAGGAGACTCCGGCTCAGCATCAAGTCTCAGTTACTCGTGACGCTGCTCTTCCGCCGGCACTCAGTGAGAGGGGCGATATACACCATAATTATAATAATACTAGTGGACTCGACAGACGTTGTCCTGTCTTACCTATTAATATGAATATTAAAATTAGTATAACTTCCAGGGTGGCCTGTGCCCAGCAGTGGATGTAATTTTTTTCTTTCATAAGAACCTCCTATCATTAATAAGCACAACAAAAGAAAAATTTGCGAAATCGGTCCACCCGTTCCAGAGTTATACCATGACAACGAAAAGTGGCATTGATTTTTAATATATGTATAAGATAGATAGATAATATAATAATTACAATAATAAAATAAAACAGTTAGACCTACGCATACAATAAATGGACCATACATAAATTATAATTATACTAGTGGACTCGACAGACGTTGTCCTGTATTAACCATTAATATGCACATCTAGGATGGCCTGTGCCCAGCAGTGGATGTCATTTTATTCTTTCATAAGAACCTTCTTCTGTCATTAATGAGCACAACATAGAAAAAATTAGCGAAATCGGTCCACCCGTTCCGGAGTTATGATATGACAACGAAAAGTGGCTTTGATTTGTATAAAATAGATATATTACTTAAAAACATTAATTAAGTAATTAATTTAATAGTAATAAAACAATAAATGATTGTATAAATACGCAATCAAGCGACCAAGTCAACGCCAATCCTGTTTTTTTTAAAAGAACAGAAGCAAAATATTTACTCTCACTTTGGATAAATACTCGAGTAAATACGAGTATTTATGGATATTTATCCTACAGCGGATAAATACTCGGATAGAAACCCATCTCTACGGGTGAGTAGAGGTCGCCCCAGAAGGACATATAAAGACCAGATTGGTGATGTCCTGACCGAAGGTGGCGTGAAAAGTACTCGAAACCGGAGGTCGTGTATGAAAAGCTGTATGAATGTAGATGAAGCGAAAGGGGTATGTCAGGATCGTGACAAATGGAGATCTGTAGTCTCTGCCTACCCCTCTGGGAGACAGGCGTGTATGTATGTATGTATCTTCGAAACTGCTCAAAGTTTCTCCGTCACAAATTCAGGTTATCATTACCGCCCCCGTCACTAAAACTGGAACGTATTCCGAAGGTCGAAGACCATCAGGCAGCGGAGATACATGTGTCCAGCCAGCTTGAAGTTCAGGCTGGCTGGACACCAAGTTTTCACTGATTTCTCGTAAACCTTCAAATGTGACGCCATAGATTCAACGTTATTGCCGTCACAAATTGCGTCACTAAAACCTTACAAAGAAACCGTATTCCAAAACGCTCCCATTCATCAGATTCAGAGGTGTCCAGCCAGAATGTTTCTACGTAAATTCAAGCTGGCTGGACACAGATTTTTGCATTTTTCTATTAAACCGCTGTAAGTATCACAAAACTTTTGGCTCTATTGCTGTCACAAATAATTGTGACGGCCGTTGATATACAAACACTTGTCAAAATCACTTCCATGGCCGAGATTGAGAGACCAGCGAAAACGCGTTTTTCAAGCTGGCTGGACACTTTGTCAATCGATTATCTAAGTCTCTGTAGCGTCACATATTCTGAAGTAAGGATGTTTAGCCGTCACATTTAGTGGCCTATTGACCTGCTTAATTGTGACCCATTTTGAAGATTTGTCCAGCCAGCCTGAGCCACATCTTTATGTGAGAATCATAATTGGACTTACTTACACAGAAAGGACTCGATCCACACTTTGCCCGAAATTGAGTTAGTTATACATTTATATAGGGTACTAATATACAGGGTGTCCCAAAATAGGCACGTCAATTTTACCTAAAATTGGCTATATCTCAACACCAGTTTGGTGGACACCACTTTTCTATGGGCATGTTAGGCTTGTTCGATTCTAAGTCCCATCTACCTACGATGTCAGTGTGACGTGCCCTTTTTCGGGACACCCTGTATATAGGGTACTAAGGCATATCCATCATATAAAAAACATTTACACAAAAAAGTTCACTACAACCTATTTATTATGTACCCTGACTCAATCCACATGTATGGCGGGTCAATAGCGCATCCAACTTTAAAGCTCAATATCTCCTAACTTTTTGTGGATTGTGTCCTTTCTGTGTAACTACGTCTAATTTACCTACAGTTCAGTACACGCAGTACTTATCATTTTTACTATACACCCTTTGCATGTGTGCGTCATACATATAAAAACAAAATTCAAGCAGTAGGTATTATTAGCCGGTAATATAACTTCTTTCCGGCAAAAAATCACATAAATCGGTTCATAAACAACAGAGTTAGCCGCGTACAAAATAAAAAATAATCATTTTTGTACATAATTATACGGTCGAATTGAGATTCCTTTTTTGTGATGTCCTTAAAGAACAAACTGCAACCAGTGAAATTTGAAAACTACATATTGTGGTTTTCTCTTGGATTCCATTGTAAGCCTCTCAATTCTTTTGTATGGTTTGGTTACCGGTTAACCGATGTTGATGATTAGCTCGTGCTTCCCGTGTAGACCCATTCATTCATTCCCGTTTAGTCTCATAGATCTGACAATAGCCCATGAGACTTTCGAAGACTGTTACAAAGGAATTTGATAATAACTTTGGCATAAAAAACCAGACCAAATGGCAATACCACGCAATACATAATAAAACCTTTTCCAGCACCTCCTGGACAACGGTACGAGAATAAAAACCACGAGCGGAGAGTACAACTTCAATGGCCCGGCCAAGCAGTACTTCGTTATACCACAGGCGCCAAGGATGAAGCGACTGGCGTTTGCTGTGCTCTCCAATCACGGGAACAACCGATATACATGCATTTACCGAATTAATCTGTATGGTTATGAATAAGATTATTCATGATAAATTGTATAATAGACATTTACAGCTAATAAATATTTTATGGATATCAAATTTGACTATTTTGTACACAGAAATACACTATGTAAGATGATAAATCAGTTCTAAGAGCTAAACATTACTGTGTAGGTCTTCATCTCACTTTCTGTTTGAAAAGCTTAAAAGGTAATTATTCTTTTGGAACACATGTAATCTACTTTCCCTAATGGTTCACTCTTGTACTGTCCCTTTCCTGGTTAGATTACCTCCTTTACGGCCCAGTTTCCTGTTAAGTCCACGCTTCCATAAGGTCTACTTTCCCATTTGGTTTACTCTTTCTAAGTCCTATCCTTTAACCATATAACCGCCAATGTCTTATATTTATATCATCAGACTACTGATTTTGAAGTCTGGTATTCAGGATGGAATTCAAAATCACGAAAACAAAACGAATGACTTGGCGCTCAAAGGATTAAAATCTGAATGAAGTCTGAATCTTACTCCCAAATAAAAAACCGGAGTATAGTTTTTTATATTATATTGTCAACTTGTCGTAACATTTACGAAGCGCTCCAGTCCTGAGTGGCGCCGCCCCACGAGGGCGCGGCGGCGGCGGCGGGCGCGGGCGCCGGAGCGGCCGACGCACCCCAGTCGTCTTGTACCTGGTGGACCAAACATTTACTTACAACAGTTGTAAAATAAACCACTATAAGGAGTTAAAAAACCTGCCAAAGATGGTGGGAAGAAAAAAGATATGCTATGATTGTCTTCAGAATCGTTCTTTACAATTTTTTTACTCCCCATTCAGTGGGTGTAAGTTTTCTTCTGAACATAGCCATTTTTATGTCCGAAATATCAAACAAGGAAATGGTAATCCAAGCACCACCTAAAATCTAAAACTATAGCAGCAATCAGAGTATGCTACATGTAGCACAATACCAATTGGCATCCTATAAAGGACATAGGATAGTCAAGGGGACGCGATAACCTCCGAGATGTGTCCTACCGAACTGCGACGAACTGCAATTGCATGAGTGCAGTAGAGTGTTGTTTCCTATGTTATTTACGAGAAAATGAGTTATTGTCCAAGTCTACAGTGTAACAAACTTGAGCATCAACATACCTGAGCAGCCCAGTCCTCTTGCGCGGGCGCAGTGCCGAAACCAGCGGCGGCGGCGGCGGGCGCGGGCGCTCCCGCGTCCTCGGCCCACGACGCCACGGGCTCCACAGACTCGTTCCAATCCTCGTGCACGGGCGCGGCCACCTCAACCTTAGGGGCAACCACGGCCTGAAAGAAAAAACAAACACAATTTTAGTACACTAATAATGTTTAGTGTTGTAATTGGTTGTAAACAAAAAAATCAGAAACTATATAATCATTCCATGGTCAGTGGTTCCTTAGTTTAGTTGTCATCATTTCAACTAGATAAAGATGAATTGTTTGTCACAACTTACATTTAGAAAGTATCTAAATTTAACAAACATCAATATATACATATATAAGTTTTCTTTCATTAATCAAGTGTAAAATTTAATCATTATTACAATAAAAAAGCCCATAATATACAGCTGCGATAATGTACTTTCATCATGTCTTACCTGTTCCTTAGCCTGCTGTTCTTCCTTCTCGCTCTCATCAGGGTCACGGTAGAAGAACAGGTCGACGACGACGTCCCAGCGCTGGTCGCGCGCCAGTTGGCCGCGGAGACGGAGCACCTCACGCGCCAGAAGCCACCACATCAGACCAATGGAGTGAGATGACTGATGGTAGAAATAAAAATGTTCAGTTTATTTAGTATATAGATCTTGTGCTACCTGACCCTGTTTAATGTGTTGGAAGGTGTGGAAGTGTTTCCCATCCATCCTCATGTTGATGAGAGAAATATGAATACAAAATTTTGTATGTAAGTAATTTTTTTTTTTTCAATAAATGTTCTAAGACTGTTGCTCGGGGTCCTAAGCGTGGACCTAGCGTCTAAATTGATATAATATGTAAACTAGTTTTATTCAACATTGTAAGTTAATAAAAACATAAGGAAATAAATTTAC
>SJJU01007857.1:0-11349 GCA_012932125.1 Conopomorpha cramerella
GAAACTGTTGAAAAAAAAAAGAATCTAGTTCAAACAGCGTTATGTTTATTTTACGAAACTATACAAAACTATACAAGAGGGTCAGTGTCATTGGATCTACATAAAAGTTTTAGGGTCATTGTCATTTTTGTGTCTGTCAGTTATGCTGTAACATTACTTCTAGGTCCACCTGACCCCGGGATTTTAATATCACATAGTTAGAACAAAAAGGACCCGGCAATACGAAACATGCCGATTTTGTAATTTAAGTTCTGTATCTTTTATGTTAAGGTTCAATTTCATAAAATGACACATTTAGTTTTGTGTCACTTTTGTTCTAACTGTGCGATATCTTAGTGTGCTCCATCGTAGACCACATCACTTAACATCAGGTAGGATGGTGGCCAAACGCTTGTCATGTGTTTAAAAAAAAAGAAGTCTGTGGTCCAGTTGGTCGGATACTTGACTTGTAACCGAGAGGTCCGGGTTCCGAGTCCGGCTACTGGACGTGTACCAATGGGACTCTTTTTCGGAGCCTATGTACGCAACGCAACGCTCGTACGGTGAAGGACAACATCGTGATGAAAACCGCACACCACAAGGTGTGTGAACCCTATAACGGCGATGGGCTCACCCCTGTCACGTTGGGTTAAATACGCTTGGTGAACCGTGGGCATTTGCTTTAGCAAGTGCCTCTGCCTACCCCGCTTCGGGATTAAAAGGCGTGAAGTGTATTTGCTTTTTACTACAAGTTTAAAATCGTCTTTTTGCTATAAGTACACGATCGGTTAGCTCATGGTGAATGATGACGTTTTTGGTATTAGGAGGTCGATTTTTTTAGTTCTGGGTCATTAACACCTACAGAATAGGCTCAAAGGGGTCATTATCATCGTGAACCCATGTTTATCCACAGATGGATATCTCCAATTGCAAACCACTGTGATCTGTTTTCGGCGTCTCGCGTCCAGCTTCTGGCAGCCATCTTACGCATATCGTCAGTCCACCTTGCCTGAGGGCGTCCTACACTCCGTTTGCCGAGACGCGGTCTCCATGAGAGAGCTCGTTTTCCCCAACGGTCATCGGGACTAAAAAGGTTATTTGCGTATATTTCCAATGGATAGTATTTAAACGTGCATCAAAAAAGTCTAACCTAACCTAACCAAAATACTGACTTAGCCACAAAATTACTGATTTGGTCAGCTAATAAATACAAAATCAAAAATTTTTCTGCTCAATTAGTAATTTTGCTCCTCAACTTAGTATTTTTAGGCGCTCAACTTATTATATTCCATTTCCAATTATGGGCATTCTATCTTACAGATTATTTCTAACAAAGCAGTAAAATTTGACGCATAAGCATTTCGTACATTTCTAAACAGCAATCTTCCAACAAACAGTAACTCTAACACAAAGTTGAAGTGAATTTCGTCACAATTGCATAAAGTTTAATTTGCAAAATGTCGTAAAACGCCCAACCAGACACTAAAAGAGTGCTCAATCTGTGAATCGATATGAGGTATTGACACATCATGCTAAATAGTGCCGTATGGCTGAGGTAATAAGGTGTTAAATCAATATTGTTCCCTGGATATGTCGGCGCGATTATAAAGACCGTTTCATTAAAAATCTGATCTAATAAGGAAACAAAATGTCATTTTCGTAGTAAAATTTACCGTCTGAATCCAGAAATACATCATTTTCCATACACTTTGTTGGAAAAGAATTATATTGGACGTTCACTTTTGTTTTTAAAATAATCAGTTTTAATTTATGTGAGGAAATTTGTATAATTTGTTATATTTTTTTATTTTAGTTTGGATGATTGTAAATATTTGTCAGCAACATTACGCATTGGTTATACTGTAATGTGTTCTGTATATTAATAAATAAATAAATAAAAATAAATTACTTTCATCAAGCTTTATTTATTTATTTACTAGTGGACGCCCCGCGATTTAATTCGCGTAATTTCAGTATGTCATACAAACTGTAGCACCATGTATACTGCACTAAGACCCACAGGAACGGGATAAAAAGTATCCTATGTTATTTTCCTGGTTCTAAGCTACGTCTCCACCAATTTTCTGCCTAATCGGTTGAACCGCTCTTGAGTTATAAGTGTTGTAACAAACCCGTCTTTGTTTTATAGATTTGGATCACCAACAGAGGTTACAATTAGCTTTGTGTTATACTACTGTATATCTGTATGTAATAGCACTTATAACGATGTAAAACACATAACACATTTCATTTCATTTCATTGAACTTGTATTGACTGAAGATGCAACGATTTGCAAGGCTACTTGTGTTTCCATTTTGAGTGTTTTCCATACACATTTGAGCCTCTTTTTATAATCTTCACGGCTGGTTGTTTCTGGTCTGAGACAATGAGAGGTTTTCTGATAGCTTCAAATATGTCAAAAGTAGTTCCAAAACATCTCACAGATGGCGCTAATCAGACATGGTCTCAAGGAGAAACTCATTTTAGAATTGTCAACAAAAAATAAAAATATGAAATGACAACCCTGTCTAGGTAGTGCCATCTATTGACATTTCTTAGAACTGTAATAAGCCACCTGTCAGAAAACCTCCCATTGTATGTACCTTTAATATATAGCTTAGCTAAGTAGATTTGTCCCAAGGAGTCGTATTTCAGTATAATTATGTATGTATACATAGTTGGATTGATTTGATGGATTTCTTTGGTAATAAAAAATATCGTTTCGTCTTGTAGAAACATTCATGAATCTTATTTATGTAAATAATATTATGTATAGACAGGTAGGTGCAGGGGGGTGGAAGTGAATAAAGTTTGAATGTAAATTCCCGAGATGTTTTGGGTTGTGTCTGTGTTTTTACCGACGAAACGTTCGCAAGAAAACTTGCTTGACACATATCTATGTACGCTAGAGGTCGCCCCAGAAGGACATATATTGACAATATTGGTGATGTCCTGGCCGAAGGTGGCGTGAAAATTGTGAAAAGTGGCCATTTTTTTTTCTTTTTCGACGGGTAGTTCTATTATGGATGCCCAGTCGCCCAGGGGAGAGACTAAGTGAAGGGTACAGGCAAAGAATAGGGAATGTCCTAATGAGTTGATTTTGAGAAATACACATTCAAAAGTTTGAAAGTCCCGGACATGCCTAGTTATTTTCCTTTCTACCAAAAACTAAACCGCGTTTTTTGTGCTAAGTAGTTGTTTTCTTTAAAAGCTAATGATTCGGAATAAAAGTACCATAGACAATAAGTTTTTTCCAAGTGAAAACAAAAATTTAAAAAAAATGCGACATTCTTTGTTCTTTGCCTGTACCCTTCAAATGTTAATTGTCAATTAGTGAAAACGAAAATTTGTAACACCTTAAAAAGTATTGTAACAAGCGTTAGCTATTACATTGCCTCATTGAACGTTTATAGAGATGTAATAGGAGCGGCCTTATTGCAAGGCACCTTACCGGTCAATTGCCTACGCATAACTTAATACTTTACAACTATAATAGGTTTTCGATTCGTTTGCTTTGTTCAAGGAATGCAAGGCTACACCGTTTTATTTGTATTAATATTTAATCGTTACACAACTGTGATCGATCTGGTTATTATTTGTTACCTACTATGCTTTTGCTATTCGAACCATGTGACAAGGAAAGTGATGAGTATGAATGTGGAAGGATACAAGGGAAGAGGGAGACCAAAGAAGGTATGTATGGAGTGTGTGAAAAATGACATGTGCGTGAAAGGTGTAACTGCAGAGATGACGAATGACAGAGATGAATGGCGAAAGGAAACGTGTTGCGGCGACCCCGCCTAGTGTGGGTTAAGTGCAGGAAACTGTACTGCAATTCTCGTATTTTCGTCGATACTAAAAAAGTCTCAACTTAGTCCAAACTCTCTTGTTACTATCGTTCTCGTGTTACTATCGAATTTCAATAGTACGTCAACCGGCTCGGAATCGTCAAAGCGTATTCTCGTAAACAAACAAACTAAAATTACTCTTCTCAAACAAACGGTATTCTAGTAATTTTTGAACTCGACTAAACTCGAGCGTAAGCTAAACCAAAACGTAATTGTGATCGAGCAAAAATACGAGAATTGCACTACTGATGATGTTTTTGAATATGAATTCACGTGTCACCACTCCAGCCCAATTTTTCCCTTTGTAGGCGTCGTAAGAGCGAGGGAACTCTCCGGAGGACGGGCAGCAGCGCTCTCTGTGAGTTAAACCACAACACCACTGCGATCGCCAACCGGCTTCCCAAGCGTGGTGATTATTGGTATTGATTATGGAGATCACTGGGTGGAGGCCGTCGGCCAGCAGAGGAAGTAATATGGCTGACGATCATTGTTGTTTTTGAAAAAATACTAATACCCGTTTTCAAAAGGCAGGATGCATTTTTTGGTGTTAGTACGATGGGGTAGCGCGTTCGATTACCGCCGCCTTTTATAATGATGAGTTGATTTTGGGTGTTTTATTTATTTGCCTACTATACAATGTGTTAGGGTACCGACTTTTCATATTGTACCTACGTGATGTCCATCAAATTTCATCGACAAAAATCACCTTAGGGCGGGGCGCACCCCTCACCCCTTACGAGGGGCATGATTTAAAAATGTTGTTTTTCTGATTAGCCTCATGTTAGTAAAACTAGTTTATTTTCATATTTATTGTATGTAGCTTGTTAAATGTAGGAAATTCAATGAAGGAAAAGGTCGTTAAGAAAATCACCAATTTTTATTTTATCCTTAAAGTTTTCATCACTGGAAATTTTGTTGCAAATTATAAAGAACTAACTTGACCATCGAACTTCGCAATAGCAACATTTTCTAACCTTACTTAAATTTCATGCTACAAGTAATACTTCAAATCAATTTTGTTTTGTTTGCATGTTATTCTGTTTTATACCCAACAACACTGTTAACTGTAAAGTTGCGTACAATCCATTAAAACGTTGTGAAATGTGTCAAAATGTCACGCGATACGTCCAAACTTTAGCATTTATCATACGTTGGGTTGACTGGTAGAAATGCATTAGAATTAAGTCCGCATTAACATAGGGCATTTGTTATATTGTGCAATAAAGACTTGCAAAATAAATGCATACAGTCAACCAAGAAACTGGTCTACCATCATAAGATTAAAAACTCATATGAAATATTATTAGACATTAAGGTTTCTTTTTAACCGACTTCAAAAAAGGACGAGGTTCTCAATTAGTCTGATTTTTTTTTATGTTTGTTACCTCAGAACTTTCGCCTGGGTGAAACGATTTGGATGTTTTATTTTATTTGAAAGCTGATGCTTCCCTTTTGGTCCCATATAAATTTAGTTCAGTTCTTGAGACAATGGCATCCATGAGAAAATCACATTTATGACAAAATTTTACTGGTTGAAGTCGGTTCTTTTTTCTTTAATTCATTACTTATTTACTAGTCACAATATAATCTCAATAAATAACTCTTTAAAGATTTCCTTATCTAATACTCGTAGGAAATAGTATACATAGTTTATTATTGTAAATTGCGTTAATAATTAATTGTCATAGTATTATATTAACGTTCACAAGAGTAGGATTTAGTTTTAATTAAGTTTATAATTAAGTAAGTGTACTTAGTACCTCACATATGGCGAGTGTACTACTAACCATACTGTTGCTTTTGCCCTCACAGGGTTCATGTTTGATACTTTGCTATTTATTTAAGAACTTTTGCTGTAACATGAGTGCAATAAACGAATTGAATTGAATTGAATTAACATCTCTATCTTATTGATGTTTTATTCACACAGGAAGTGTCGACAAAACAGATAACACTTTTTTGGCCGAAAAAGTTTCGAAAGTTTAACGCCAATTTTCCAGAAAAATAGACAGAGAAGAAAATAGACATAGAGGCCGCCCCAGAAGGACATATAAAGACCGGATTGGTGATGTCCTGACCGAAGGTGGCGTGAAAAGTACTCGAAACCGGAGGTCATGTATGAAAAGGTGTATGGATGTAGATGAAGCGAAAGGGGTATGTCAGGATCGTGACAAATGGAGATCTGTAGTCTCTGCCTATCCCTCTGGGAGACAGGCGTGAAGTGTATGTATATATGTATGTAGACAGAGAAAATAGACCATAGGATACATAAATCTACTTACCGACATCAGTTCTTCATACTCGACACCATGCGGCTGAGTCTCATTCGGCTTCACCTTCCACATCTGCAGCCCCTCCTTCTTGAACAGCCCCTCCTGCTTCTTCAGCACCAGCTGCATCTTCTTCCCGAACGCTTCTAGATCTATCTTGTGCACGTCCTCGTCTTGATCGTCCGAATGATGTTCCCTATCACCTGTCACTTGAACGTTCACTTCGTCACTGACACTTGCACTATCACTTTGGGGATTTGACACGTCAAAGTCCACTTTGACAGTTGTGTTGAGATCACCGATAAGGTCCACGTCTTTGATGTGCTCGCGTGCTCTTACGAACATTTCGTCGTTGAGCAATGACGGCATAGGTGCCTCGTTGTTCCATTGTTTCTTTTTCGTTTTCTCATTGAGCGCACCGGTTTTCTCGTGCGGTATCTTATTGCTATTTGTGTTGGCGATGTGCCTTCTCGCCAGATGGTGTGTGAGGTGGACTAGATGGTACTCGGGCAGGTTGGACACGTGCTCCGCGTGAAACACGCTCCGGATCTCGTCCGGTGTCATGTGCTCGTGTAACTGTTGACAAAGAAAAGGCATTTGTTAATATTTATGTAAATAATGACATCAGCGCAAAATCGGGAAGAGTGGAGAAAGGGAAGAGAGGCCTTTGCGTGTCAGTGCCAGTGGGATCCAATGGGCTATTAAAAAAAAATGAATAATTAATGAGGAGCGTCTGTGGTCCAGTTGGTCGGATACTTGACTTTTGATCGCGGGAGGCCGCGGGTTCGAGTCCGGCTACTGGGCGTGTACTAATGGGACTCTTTTTCAGAGCCTATGTACGCAACGCAACGCTCGTACGGTGAAGGACAACATCGTGATGAAACCCGCACACAACAAGGTGTGTGAACCCTATAACGGCGATGGGCTCACTCCCTGTCACGGGCATTTGCTTTAGCAAGTGCCTACCCCGCTTTGGGATTAAAAGGCGTGAAGTGTATTTTTTTTAAAGTGTGAGTAATCCAAGTTCCGCTAGTGTCATATACATGCCACGACCTAACCCCATACAATACTTCTGCCCTAAAAGTAAGTTTGTTGTCACTAAAATGACAAAATCGAGTGACAATAAGTCAGTTGTAGCAAAGTGTCATCGTCTAGTAGATCAATGAAAGAAAAGAAACGATATTAAAATCAACATTATTGTACATATTCGATTCATATAAGTCCTTAAAAAAACATGAATATATTGAACGCATGAATGTATCCGAATAAGCCCCAGTTTCGTCGAACGAAATCATGTCACTGTGTATTATCCATCTTATGTCACCCAAAAACTGGCTGTTGTTTCACAAGCGGCATTTTTTACATAACATATATACAGTTCAATTATTATTTTGTACACATGTCAGCTCGTACATCATAAACGCATTGTCAAACGGAATGCGACAAAGATCAAGTTCCACGTGAGTGGGTATGCAAATGGACCAATCAGTAATCATGAAGGAGCACCTCGTTATTTTCTAACCAATAACAAGGTCAGATTATGAACATACATACATACATACACTTCACGCCTGTCTCTCACGGCAGAGACTACAGATCTCCATTTGTCACGGTCCTGACATACCCCTTTCGCTTCATCTACATTCATACATCTTTTCATACATGACCTCCGGCTTCGAGTACTTTTCACGCCACCTTCGGCCAGGACATCACCAATCTGGTCAACATATGTCCTTCTGGGGCGACCTCTACTCACCGGTCAGATTATGTGTATCGATATAGTATTTCATCACGCATGCTCGTTTGAGATGGATACTCGACCAATAATAGCTGTACAAATTTTTCGTTGATTTCGACCCTAATGAACTTTCGATTGTGGAGACCGCGTGTCGGCGATCGGAGTATAGGACGCCCTCAAGCAAGGTGGAGTGATGATATACGCAAGATGGCTGGCAGAAGCTGAAAACTGATCACAGTAGCGTGCAATTGGAGAGGCCTATGTCCAGCATTAGACAAGTATGGTGGATGATGATAACTTCAATTACACACATCAAAAGTGTAGGGATCAAGAACATTTTTAGCTTTAAAAAAATCTTATTTATTTAAATAAAATCTAATCTCCTGGATTGGTCTCTTACCTAATTCCCCATGCCTGTATCAATGACTTATCACCACATTTTGAATAAATTATGAATGAATTCAGTTTTTGTAAAATATATTCTTGATTGCAATCTTCTAAAATGTGCTTGATCCCTAGATACTTTTGTTGTGTGTATATTTTGAGCATCTGCCTCGCGTTTGACCACCATCCTGCCTGATGTTAAGCAGCGATGTGGTCTACGATGGAGCACATTTGATAAATATCATCATCATCACCCCATACCTGTCCACTGCTGGACATAGGCCTCTCCAATTGCACGCCACTGTGATCTGTTGATAAATATGTTGGTACGTATTTACAAAAAGGTGATTCATTGATGCCGTTCAAAAAGCAATTATTTTTATTCTACATTTATTTTTATTGGCCAGTTTTTCAAGAAGCTATGAATAACGTTTTACTACACCAAGCAATTAAATAGAGTAGGTAAAAAATTAGTGAGCTTTGCAACATTTAGAAATATAGCAACCTGCATTATGTTTTCAAATTTAGGTGGTTAAAAAAATACATAAATATTAGAGCCGGAGTGAAATAGGTGCCTAATAAGCCTTTGTAAAATTTCTGAGTTGTCAAAATTTTTCTAGAGTTCTTTAGTGTACCAATGACAGGAAAAACTTTGTCACAAAAAAATCCGCCAAAAATACTAATCGATAATGATGAAAAAAAATCATATCTTCAAAGATTATGTTCATCCCGTTTGGAATTATAAAGTGATTTAATGTTTATCATCTTGAGCCACATAACGTCCGTGTTGGACGTGGCCCTCCCCCAATCATCATCATCATCAGCCCATACTTGTCCACTGCTGTCCAATGATTTCCATCAATTGGGGGAAAATGCCAAGAAACGCTTGGCAGTCAGGTTGTGTTCGCAGTGGTGTTGTGGTTTAACTCACAGAGAGCGCTGCTGCCCGACCTCTGGAAAGTTCCCTCGGTCGCCTCTTACGACCCCCATGACGGGAAATGTTGGGCTGGGGTGGTGACACATGTATTCTATTCGCCGTCATCACACGTCTACTATGTAGGCCCTGGAGGCAATAGAGAGGCGTGCTAGAAGACTCATAGGTGACGACAGGCTGTTTTTTGCTCGGCTACAAAGCCTAGAGCATCGCCGCAAGGTTGCGAGCCTATCTGTCTTCTATCGGGTGCATTTCGGAGAGTGTGCTACAGAGTTGCATAACCTAATACCCCCATCGCGTTTTTACAATAGGACAACCAGGAGAACGGCAAAACGTCATCCATACCAGGTGGATTTGCCATTTACGCGAACCAAACGGTTTGCGTCTACTTTCATAATGCGAACCGCCAGGATGTGGAACGACTTGCCGGAGTCTGTGTTTCCTGCGCAGTACAGTCTGAAGGTCTTCAAGTCACTGGGTGAATAGGTACCTAATGAACAAGTGTGTGCTCCATCGTAGACCACATCGCTGCTTAACATCAGGCAGGATGGTGGTCAAACGCTTGTTCATAGTGATAAAAAAAATTAATTATGTATTAAAAACGTACAAAATCTCTCATAGAGCCATTGATGCGGAATCTCAGACCTTCATGTTATTATGTATTCAAATGTGTAACACATACAGCCTTAAGTAATAATTAAAGTTGTATCGACATTGGTTAATATGTCGTTTATATGTAGTTTAAACGCCAACAAACCGGAAATTTTGCCAATAAATGTTTCACATCACTACGTAGTATAAAACAAAGTTGCTTCCCGCTGTCTGTCCCTACGTATGCTAAGATTTTGACAACTACGCAACGGATTTTCATGCGGTTTTCTTTGATTGTGAAAGTGATTCTTGAGGTAGGTTTACATGTATAATACATGCATATAATAGCAGTGAGCCTACTATAATAATGTATACTGGCACAACAACGTTTACCGGGTCAGCTAGTCTATATATATATAAAAGAAAGTTGTGTTAGTTACACCACTTATAACTCAAGAACGGCTAAACCGATTTGGCTGAAAATTATGAAGGCGGTAGCTTACAACCAGGAGTCGGACATAGGACAGTTTTTATCCCGATCCTGTGAGGTGGGTTGCTATATAGTGGGTGTTGCATTTTGCATAAATTACTACATGTACGCGAATGAAATCGCGGGGCGTCCACTAGTATAGTATAAAACAAAGTTGCTTCCCGCTGTCGGTCCTTATGTATGCTTATATATAAAAAAATACGCCACAAAATTTCATGCGGTTTTCTTTAGTAGCTAGAGTAATTTTAGAGGAAGGTTTATGTATAATACATGCATTATATAGTAAATAAACACTAAGTATTAGCGTTGCACTCGTGCGAAGCCGGGGCGGGCCGCTAGTTAAAAATAAACTAGAGAATAGCGCTCGGATTCTGTTACGAAAATAGTGCAGATCGCATTACTAGGTGCGTATTGTGTAAACCATTTTTTTGTTTTTTTTACATCTATAGATATACGTATAGATTGTGTTTACAAAATAAAGTAAAATAAACCAAATTGTATTTTATTTTAATAAATATTAATAGACAAATATCACACCTTTTAAATTCTTATACAAAGATAACAACCAATAAAATGTCAGTTCCTTAATTTACAGCAAATATTTAAATACTTATGATTATTTAAATACGGATTATACTTATAGAGATTATCTATTTTGTGGAGTTTTTCATAGAACCGTAATTTAATCTCAACATAATGTTGTAAAGTGAGATCTTGTTAATAATAAAAAGGCGTGAAATATCAATACATAGTATAAAACAAAGTCGCCTCCAGCTGTCTATCGAGAGCAATTTATTTTACTCATGCATGTAATTCATGATTGTTGATTATTTTTACTTTGAACCCTTAATCAGGCAAGGTTAGGTCTTTTTACTGAGAGATTTTGGACTCTATTGACGTTTGATATTATAATTACCGACTCCCATAAATCGAGATTATATGGGTGATGTAATGGGCCGGGTGAGTAGAGGTCGCCCCAGATTGGTGATGTCCTGTCCGAAGGTGGCGTGAAAAGTACTCGAAACCGCAGGTCATGTATGAAAAGATGTATGAATGTAGATGAAACGAAAGGGGTATGTCAGGACCGTGACAAATGGAGATCTGTAGTCTCTGC
>SJJU01007858.1:0-18533 GCA_012932125.1 Conopomorpha cramerella
TCGCTGTCTGATTTCCATAACACAAGTGCTTTAGCTACTTAACATGGGATGAAGGCAATGTGTGTGTTGTTGTTCCCCTCTATGGGTTCTTAGTACCCGGGTAGGGGCACCCGGCGAAGCTAAGAGGAACCCACTGGGCCGGTCTGGTCTCAAGCGGTGCACTGAAGGCCGCGGAGGGAGAGGACAGTCCCTATCCTCCGCGCCCTTGCGGGGCCGCCACCGCTAGATGGTGGCGTGGAGGGGCCGCAGGGGAAGAGGAGTGTCAGTATTGCGGTGCGCTGCACTCCCTATCCTCTGCGGCCAGAAGGGAGGAAGATGTCAGACCCCATCCTTGGGGTCGTGGGTGTCGGAGTGGGCTCCCCGGCACCTGCTTGGACGGCCCCGCGAAGGGCGGTGATTACCCTATGGCCTGGTAACTGCCGCCAGTGAAGGAGGTCACTGGGGCAGACACACCACCGTCTGCTCCGAGCCGGAATCCGACAGGACCGATCGCTTGGGCGGGTCTTTATGCAATTCCTTCGGGTACTCCCGCCCTGCTTGCGACACGGAGGTCATCATGGGGGTTTAGTCGGTAAGAGTCCGACACTATACCGTTCGCTGCCCCCATGGCGGCAGGGTGTCCATAAGGATTCCACCATGTAAAAAAAAACTTATTTTTTTTGTGTTGTAAAATATTTATTTATTTACTTCCTCTGTAACGGGCAAAATAAAATCTACAATCGAATTGATAACTTTGCATACCTAATAAGCAGTATAAATAAAAAAACCGTTTCTGTATTTTTGTTTTAGGATGTTGTACAAAAAATATTATAATTTTTAGATGCGTAAATTTGGAGATAATACGTGAAATGTGAAATATCTGTGATGACGTCATTACTTTGTGCGAAATAGGTGGAATTCAAGCCTATCCTTATTTTTTTACACATCAATAAAATTGACAATATTAGTGACAGCAGAATCGTCAGTTTCAAAACAAACAAAAATAGGTTATTTTTTTTCATCCCACCTATTCTTGGAATAAACCTAAAATAACGCTATTTCACTACTATCGATAAAAAATGCATCAACCCGAACGAGAGAAAAAGCTATGTTAGGAGTAATATTACTCTGACTCGACGTGGCTAGCAAATAAATTAACACACCTTTCTAACAGCAAAAGTAAACAAAACAACGATCTGCACAGACTACAACTTGAAAATTGACATTGACAGCTATAGTTTTCTATCTATGTTTGATCTGTGTATCCATAGTAGTGACGTCATATGGCGCTTACGCTCTTTCGAAAAAAATCAATATTAAAAGTTAAAATCATGAATGAAAACATTATTTTTATCTTGAATAAAAAAATACGGGTCAAATAATTTTATATTTTCTTCAATTTTCAATAAAAATATCATTTACCATTCGAAATGCAAAGTTGTCAAATTGAGCATAGTCATTCGTTGGCGATAAATTATTACTGGACATAAAAAATAAAATTATTATTAAAATTAATTCATGTAGGTACCTACAGTATCTTAAATAAAACCAACTATCGAATTTATTAAAAAGAACTAAGTTTTCGACAAAAAACAAGACATCCACAAATATATGTATAGGCTTTGAGACAAAATAGCTGAATCACTTACCAAAATTTATCATAAAAACATAGCAAGTTGTTTTTTCGTGGTATCATACGCAACGTTAGTAGCGGGCAAACTAAAATCTACAATCGAATTTAGCTTAGTCATTCGTTGGCGATAAATGATTACTGGAGCGACAAAACATAGGTACAATTATTTATGTACCTATAGTATCTTGAATTATACCTACAATTTTACTAAATTTAATAATTATGTACTTATAGGCGTAAACAAAACACGATCGTTGAACCGTGGGTTTACTTCGCAAGTACCTCTGCCTAACACTTTATTAAAAAGTGTATATTTTTATTGTAGGTATCTTTGATATTTTTCTTTCCTTTTTCTTGATTACGGAGAATATCAATCTGAATTATTTAGTATTTGAGATAAATATTTATAATGGTAACGCAAGATGGCTGGCAGAAGCTGCATTCGAGAAGCCGAAAACAGATCACAGTGGCGTCCAATTGGAGAGGCCTATGTCCAGCAGTGGACAAATATGGGCTGATGATGATGATTTATGATGGAACAAATCCATATTTTTATTGACATGACTGTTAGGCAGAGTTAGCGATATGTTATTTCCTAGATACAATAAAAAACCAACCCACACAACCTTATTTTCGCATTTTCCTCAGAAGGTTTTCTTCACAATTCTGTATCTGAATCAAAATCTCATCCCAGTTCGAATCCAGCATACGAGATGTGTAGAGTTCCCCGAATGTCGGAGCGAACCTTGCCTTCCTGCTTTCTAATAAAATATCTGGCTTACCAATGATTTTATTTATGTAGTTATGTTATAGAAAAACCACTTGACCCTACGTGGCCCTTTTACAACTACCTTTATTTATAAATAACACAAACCTGCCAACAGTGGCTTTTAATAACAACACAATTCAAAACAATAACATCAAAACAGCCTATACAAGGGGAGATAAGAGCCGAATAATGCCGTGTCACCGCGGAGCACGTGTTGGGATCGTTCAATTAAATCACATGCATTTGAGCCCATATATTACCGCAGTTTGGTTCAGTCGCGTTCCAACCTCCGCCGCGATCACACACACTTACATCATGGTCAAAGTCAACTATACAAAGGTAAGCAAACAAAAACACCGTAAGATCTTATCGTAATTTTTTTTAGTACAATATATTTTTTTTAATACGAAAAAAGAAGCCCAGCATCACTATTACATTGAAGGACCGCATCGTGTATGTAACCAATTTGGTACCGGTATGGTTTTCAGACCCGCGGCTACCAATGCTAGTGATATTAATCTTTATCGTTACTTTATATATTATAATATATTTTATTTCATACTAAGACTGGCAGATCAATATTAATTCCTACAGTTAGCATAATGATATTCTAAAACTGTTGCGAGAGATGCAGGATGTTTGCAATTTCATCCGAGCAGATTAAATCATTTGCCCATTTCTTAAAAACACATTATTGGACTCTAAGACGACAATAGCAGTTTCATTGTTACCATAATAGTTCCCTAAAATACTGGATTAAATAACGCAAGTACGAAAATGCATTTATGCACAGCCTAGAGATGGCACGAAACCATTTCAACTGCTATGAATCGTTCATTAACTTTTCGATTATGCATATGAACACTTCCGTGTGGTGCGGATACATTTCGACCATTTTAAACTCCAGAATATATTATGTAGGTGTACTTGACAGTCTGTTATTTTTTATGTACTTCTATCCTTTTCTAGTGACTTACAATATGAACGAGACAGAACTACAACGTCAACAGGCTGCCAGATTTTTATACTAAACTAGCTAATCCGTCGCAACGCTCGTTTTGTTTACTATACATTATTAACGGCGTTTCACAACTTTTTTTTAAAGATTTATTCAAAAGAATCTTTTTTTTTAAACTTTTCGAAACTTTTTTACTTTTAACACTCTCACACGACCTATTTAATAATGTTACCTACAGTTTTGACTATCAACATAATTAATCGTCTTATCGTCAATTAAAAAAAATGCAGATTCACAATAAAAAAATATAACCTCAGGTTAAAGGTAAAATATTGGGTTTTTTAGTGAAAAAGTTAAAAGTCGAATAGCCAGAAAAGCATAGAGTTTAGGTTAGGGGGCGCTATAGTAAAATCGGTCAGAAATTATGTTTACTATTAGCCTTAGCGGGAATAGGTCGTCTTACCAAAACCTAAACTCTATTATACCTAGTACAAATAAACTTTCCTCAAGAACCGTAAAGGTAAAGTAAGTAAGGTAAGAAAGGTAAAGTACCTTCTAAGGAAAACCGCATCAAAATCCGTTGAGTAGTTTTAAAGATCTAATTTAGCGTACCTAACCGAGATTACATAGGGACATAGATCTGACCACAGCCCATCATACTGTACATAAATATTAACATACATAAATATATGGCGCTGCTGTCACCTACTTTAGCGTTGTGTTACAACTAGACAAAAAAAACATCTTTAGCTCTAAAAAAAATCTAATTTATTCAAATCAAATCTAATCTTATGAATTGGTCTCCTACCTAATTCCCCATGCCTGTATCAATGCTTATCACCACATTTTGAATAAACTATAAATGAATTCTGTTTTCGTAAAATATATTCTTGATTGCAATCTTCTAAAATGTACTTAATCCCTAGACACTTTTGATGTGTGTACTGTGTAGTTAGAGCATTTTTGGTATTCTCACCTTGTTGTATTAATGATACGTTCAAAGATGCTTAGTCATTCAATATCATCATTATTTGTAAACATATACGTACTTAAAGATAATTTTATTCAATCGTCTATAGTAAACATAATCATATCAATAAAGTATCCTTTATTAGAATAGGGTATTTGACTACTTTTATAAAATTAGCTAAAATTGTTCAATATACTATAATACACATGCAATTTGAATAACTACTTGTAAATTTCTCTATTTTCTACGCAAATCACCATCAAAGTTTAAACGAACCAAAAAACCGCCAAAACTCTAAGTCACGTGATGTCTGTCATGATGTGATGAACTAGTAAAAAAGAAAAAAAACACTGATACACCGTACAACACCTCCATTGACATTCACCGTATACACGCAGGACGTGACGTCACACCAGATTCGATTTGATAATCTTCCGATCATTAGTCGTCAGAAAATTCACTTTGACTCTGCACATCTATTTTAACCGGTTCAAAAAAGTAAAAGGTGCTCAAATCGTTCGATATTCCAACTCCACTCCACTCTAGTTTTAAGTAGATATTGTTATAATGGTCTTGTATCTAGAAAGAGATACAAAACCTACAAGATATCTACTTAAAATTGTAACAACAAAATGTAGAACCAGCACAAAACGGTTAGCTGACTCGGCAAACGTTGTTTTGCCAATATACATTATTAACATATCCCTGGCATTATATGCATGTATCTAATATATCAAATTTCCATGTCACAATGTCCAATTACCGTATCGTACCGTTTTCCGCAACAGCTTTACCGATTTTTACCAAATTTGATATGCGTATTCGCTAGGTCTGACAATCGGCTACTACTTATTTTTTATGCATCTACCAGTTTTATTTCTCCCAATACACGGGATACAAAGGCAACTTCTTATGGCAAAACAAATATTTGCCGGGACAGCTAGTTATATATATATATAAATCTTCCTCAAGAAACACTCTTTCTTTTTTCACCACTTAAAAAAACACATCATAATCCATTGGGTAGTGTGCACAACTGTGCCAATATTTGTAATTACGATTTTTATATCAATGTCGTTTGTATTCATTTTATAATACTTTGGAGTTTTAGGGCCTTACTAATAATGACGGAATTGCTATTTCGAAGATATACAAAGCTCAACTTAATTTGTCAGTTGTATGTCAAATACGGAATAACCAGTTCAAGGAGACCTCTAATAACCGTTGTGTAAGTGACAACGTGTTTATTGGTAAGGGGGTTACTACTTACGTGTATAATAGGTTGGTATTATTAGGTGGTTGCTAGGCATTGCAACCAGGTATTTGTTAGAACAATATAGAAAATTTTCCGTGAACGAACGTTGTTTCACTAAATCGGGAATAATGCCTCCGGCACACCAAAAGCGGGTCGTGCGCGGCGCGGGAGCATCGCGGGCCCGGGTTATTTGTAATTCAGGGAAATGTATGAAGCACGACACACCAAAAATGCAGCGCGGAACCGCGCTGCTCACGCGCCGCGCTGCTCCCGTCGCTACAGATCGAGCGCGGCAGCGCGTGCGCGGGGCGTGCGCAGCGCGGGAGCAGAGCGTGAGCAGCCCGGGTCATCGGCGCTGTATTACTATGGTCGCCATACAGACTTGACACACCAAAAAAGTAGGGCGGCAGCGCAGCGGGTCCGCTTTGTCGCTTCTGTATTTTATTACATGCGCTATGCATGCCACACCGAAATCAGTTTGAGCGCGGACCCGCGCTGCTCCCGCGCCGCGCACGCCCTGCTTTTGGTGTGACGGGTGCCGCGCTGCTCAAGGCTTAAACGGGATTTAGCTAGAATTAGGGAAGCGTTCACCCAAACGTAGCTTCGCTCGTACACGAGGTCAATCAGCGAGAGGAAACTTTGTCTTAATCTACTATGTATTGATGATTGATAATAAAAATAATCAAAACTATTACACGCTTATCATTCGCATAAATATCATCAGTCAGTCATATCATTTTATAACATAGTCATCACTATTGGAAGTTACTGACCTACCTTGCCGATCGTCAAGGTCTTTACAAAATAATCGAAATTGTTTTTACGGATGGCTCATGATGATACGACTAAAACCGATTACGATACCGAACAGGTAGTAGATAGAGATTGGGGTAAAAATATAGTTCATATCAGTATTATTTATTATCTAAAAAACTCGATGCAATGTTTCGTGTAAAGATACTTACCTGCGTTGCTAGAACTTGGTCTGACGCACTACAGTGCGCTCAAATTAGAGATAGCTCCGATGTACATTTTGATGTTTTCATTAATGGTAAACTAATTTTTCCCGATACGTTTAATATTGTTTCCACGCAAACCAAGTGATAATATTCTGTCAGGTATTTTGTATACATTTTCTAATTCACTGCCACAAAAATTATGAATCACGTGTCACGCTCTCTGTCATTACTGTCAATGCCAATGTGGCATTCCAGGCTTTATCGCGCAATGGATGAAACGAGTTCAAAAATAATGTGAAAATTGTAAAAGTCTCCTTTTGCAAAAAGGTGGCATTGAATTAGAAATCTTTGGCGATAATGCTGGGAAAAGAAAAAAACAGACCCCTAAAAGGCCTTAAAATAAATAGTCCATTGATAGACTTCATTGTACTGGGCGCAGTAGGAGCAGGAGAGGACGCTTAGGGGGAGTCCTAATTGTGCCATTTTGTACTAGACATACAGACTGACAGATGTAGTTCAAATATTTTAAGTGAGTCTTGTTTATACAACGAACGATTTATCGTTGCATCATGAATGCTGTGCAGATAAATCGAATGTTCCTATTGCCTCCACACGCCTCCGATAACGACGTCGATCGAGCAGAGTCTCTGAAGAAGCTCACGCAATAAACATGACGCACTTGCGATATTAGGTCCGGTTGTGTTTTAAGAAGAAAACAAAGAAGAATCTATGGTGTAAAAAGACCTCATGAAGCCGCGGATTTATATTTTTCGACTAGCCTATTGTAGGTGGCATTTTTTTTTGTTACGGCCATGGTGATCCCATGTAGTCTTCCATCGGAAAATTTCGTTTCTGTAGGTTTCTATAAAATCTTGTAGATGTTCACAGTGTCCACCTCTTTCGTCTACCGACATGTATTCGTGAAAGCAATGCGTATGCGCTCACTCTAGCAAGCTCTGTGAACTATTGCCGAACTGAGTGATCGCCTTCCACACGCGATGATAAACTGCAAACGTAATCCACAACGATGTATCTAATAGAAATTGCAACTGCCACCGATTAACAATTATCGACAACGATTTTTTCATACACACGATCGATAAAACTACGCAAACTGGGCTATACAGATTTATCGCTACGGTAAATCGTTACGTGTGTATGAGGCATAATTGCACTAGCGGTATCACATAGTTACTTAAATGTATGTATGTAAATACGTATGTGAGATAATAATTTGTTGTGCATTTAAACCAAATAAGAATAAGTACCTAGGTTTATATAATTGTTATCAATCACAAGTAGGTACCTACCTAACCTATCCTAACTACCGGCAATTGTAGTGAGGTATGTAAATGTTTAACTAGTTGCCTATCTATGTAAACCTATGTAAATAGCTGGTAATTGATGTCGGAAATTTACAAGTAAATACATAAATGAGTAAACTGAGTGACATTCTTGTTGCCATGTACAATTACATTGTGTACATTTTGTTGGAACGTTCAGAGAGTTACTCGAAACGCATATCGCTCTGTCTAATGCCGGCACCATACACCTTGGCAAAATGTTCACGCCTTTTAATCCCAAAGCGGGGTAGGCAGAGACAGCTGCTGAGCAAATGCTCACGATTCACCAAGCGTATTTAACCGAACGTGACAGCGAGGGAACCCATCGCCGTTATAGATTTTCGTACCGTGTACGTGTGCGGGTTTCATCCGTACAAGCGTTGCCTTGCGTACACATAGGGTCAGAAAAAGAGTCTCATTGGTACACGTCCAGTAGCCGGACTCGAACCCCTGTGCAAAATTTCAGCTTACTATAATTGCGTTGATGAGTCTGTGAATCGGTCAGGACTTAGAGTTTTATAATACACACATCAAAAGTGTCTAGGGATCAAGTACATTTTAGAAGATTGCAATCAAGAATATATTTTACAAAAAACTGAATTCATTCATAATTTATTCAAAATGTGGTGATAAGTCATTGATACAGGCATGGGGAATTAGGTAGGAGACGAATCCAGAAGATTAGATTTGATTTAAATAAATATATATTTTTAGGGCTCTCTAGACACTTTTGATGTGTGTACCTTACTAACAATAGAGACAAGGTAATAATTGTTTTATTTTGAATGGTAATTATGTAGACAGCGACATTTAAACTGACTCAATACCAACTAAAAATAATGCGTAGTGTGAAAGGATGTATTTCGTAACTGCTAACAAAAGAGGTTTCAAACTATAGGTACCTATTGTATTTCGTGTTTGAACTTAATCGACAATAGAGCACCATCCATGCCTAACAAACAAAACATACATAGGTGCCACAATAGTATAAAACCACGTCGCCTCAAATTATATCGCATAGATCTTTATAACTACGCAACTGATTTTGCATCAGCACCCACGCACCATTAGATCCGACAGTATTGCCCTCTATATCTACCTACTACTATATGTACATGTGTATAAATCATTTTCTCTTAAAATAACGATTACTATATTCATACAAGATCCTATTTCATAGTAGTACGGAATCTAGAATACCATATTAGCAAAACTATAACATTTATATCTAAGCTCTATATAAGATGTATAAAGCTCTATAAGAAAATGGTTTTGAAATGTTACTATGTGCATACATGTTTAAACACGTGATTGTACAGCAATGTATTAGATAGGTAAGTGAAGTGTTTTTATTTTTGAAATAAAACGCGATAATATGATAATTATCATCGTAATCAATAGAAATTTTAGTCGTTAAACATTTATGAAGCATCAGCATATCATTATTAATGTGGCGAAAGATTTCTTTTGATTATAAAATGTGAAAACAGAGACAGAACCACTTTATTGTCAAATATCTTCGCACCAAAATGTAGATGCAAAATACTTAATGTGAAGTAGGTATTGTACATTATTGTATCGACCTTGAAACAATTAGGAAATTCAGTTCAACGTCCTGTTGAACGTTAACATAACATGGACATATTGTCTATTGTTAGGCAGATTTATCTTCTTTTGAGAATTTTCCATATTATTATCATTTATTGGATCCGTCCTTATTTCTGCCATTTATGCCACATGTTGCATAAAAATCTAACAACTAGTCGTCATGGAAAATGCCCTATTATTTGGAAGATATATTTGAATTTTCATTTTGAGACTGTTCTTAATTTCTCTCAATTTCGTTCTTCCAGTTATTCATCAACAACGAGTGGGTGGACGCTGTCAGCAAGAAGACCTTCCCCACCATCAACCCTCAAGATGAGACCGTTATCGCACAGGTAGCTGAAGGTGACAAGGTAAGTTTCAGTGTAATGTTTTAAGACTGGAGACACTTCCGCAAAGTTGAGTCAAATACGTATGCAGCCAAGATAAGAAAATTTTGCTGTCGTCATCGTCATCAGCCTATATTCCACTGCTGAACATAGGACTCTCTAATTGCAGGCGACTGTGATTTGTTTTCGGCTTCTGCCAACCATCTTTCACAAACCAGTCCACATTGCCTGAGGGTGACCTATACAACGTTTGTCGAGACGCGGTCTCTACTCGAGAACTAGTTTTCCCAGACGGCCATCTGTTCTACGGTTAATATGACCGGCTCACGTGCTCCCTCTGAATTTGAAATAATTCGTGAAGCATACTAACAAATTTAGTTCTTTAAATCAGGAAATAATCGACCGTCAAACAAGTTAAGCATGGCAACAATTTTAGATTGTTATTTGCACAATTTCTGAAACCTGCAAGTACCTACTTGAACTTACGAAAACCTAAGAGATACCTTTTGTGATTCAACGGCAGACTTATGCATCTGAAAAAGTGCATGATATTTTGTATTTCTCTCCATTAAAGGCCGACGTTGACTTAGCCGTGGCAGCGGCCAAGAAAGCGTTCTACAGGAAGTCAGAATGGCGACTCATGGACGCGTCCCAGCGCGGCCGACTCTTGTACAAGCTAGCCGACCTGCTGGAGCGTGACCACAAGGAGCTGGCTGAACTCGAGACCTTGGATAACGGAAAACCCTTGGCCTACGCTACCCAGGAAGTGCTGGTTTGCGCTCATACGCTGAGACACATGGCTGGTAGAGCCGACAAGATCCTCGGGAACACCATTCCGGCTGGTAATTCGTGCTTTTTTATGCGAACACGCGCGCTGACCGTTCATTAGCTACTGCAAGCAGATCAAAGACATGGTATGATGAGTGCGGCTTAAATTGTAAATCATTTTTAACTCTTAATTCTCGTTCTCCAATAGTAAGAACTACTATTCTACTACTCCAATAGTAACAGTAGAATTTAGGCTTTCGACTACTCCTTTTTGTGCTTATGAGACGTGGAGATATTGTTTCTAAATTATGTTTTACGATAATGAAATATGCATATTGTACTGCAATCCTCGTTGTCACGTAACTGACTAGCGAAGTTCGCACGTCATTTAGCTCTTCCGCACTCAGCGATGTGAAATTAAAGGTATGAGCGTAAATGAGATAGAAAACTAATGGACATTACCCAACTGCACAACCAGTCCACTTATATCGTTGCATCAAAAATAAAGACCGTATAGTATATGTTTTTGTCACATTTTCAGATGGCGAAGTCCTTACCATGACCCTCAAGGAGCCCGTCGGCGTGTGTGCCCAGATCTTGCCCTGGAACTTCCCCATCCTAATGTTCGTCTTCAAAATTGCACCGGCCCTCGCTGCTGGTATGTGTCGTACAATTACTGAATGGATATTAATCGAAACTTAGTGGGAAGTATTTTTTTACATAAACAGGAGCTAGGACATACTATGAATGATGCCACATTCGATTTCCAGTCATGTCTAACAGTAACGCACCGTTTGTCAAAGCCGACCGCTTCCGAAAAGACCAATGAAGCTACCGCATCATATCACAATGGCTTAATACAACAATCTAAATTTCCACTAACCATACAAGGTACATGGAACATTAGTTGGTCTTGTAGAACACGACTCGGTTGCAAAATAATACTTGAAATAAAAGATTGACACTTGATCTTACTAAACAATTTATTGTTTTCCGTAGATTTTCATACCATAAATACAACCCTCTATTCCCGAACCCAGGTTGCACAGTGATTGTGAAGCCAGCTGAGCAGACACCCCTCACTGCCTTGGCCGTAGCTGCCCTGGTCAAGGAGGCTGGTTTCCCCGCTGGCGTAGTGAACGTGGTCACTGGCTACGGACCTACAGCTGGTCATGCCCTTACTCATCACCCCGACGTCGACAAAGTCGCTTTCACTGGTTCCACTGAGGTAGGCATTCTACTTACTGCTTACTTCCTTACTAATATTAAAAGTAATTTTTATGTGTCACTTACTCAGCATTTTATCCTTTTCCATCATTTGTCATTTCCTCGAAATTTTAGTATGGCACTGTATGAGTTGCACAAAATAGTTGGACGTACCGGATATACGTCGAATTTTGTTGTAACGACTTTCTAACTTTCAAAAAATTGGCAAGATATGAAGAACATAAGTGCTTTTTTTATCTCAATGAACAAGCGTTTGACCACCATTCCGCCTGATGCTAAGCAGCGATGTAGTCTACGATGGAAACACTTGTTCATTAGGTTCCTACTTATTCACCCGCGACTTGAAGACCTTCAGACTGTACTGCGCAGGAAACACACACTCCGGCAAGTCATTCCACATCCTAGCGGTTCGCACATCAGATTCTTGCTTTCCTTCCTTACGATAAAAAAACTGTTTCTTTTCAAAAAAAAAATAACCGTCAGTCGTCAGTTGGTTCGCTGCCAAACTACATGTTTTTTTCAATTGCAGGTTGGTCGTCTGATCATGAAAGCTGCTGGTACAGAAAACCTGAAGAGAGTCACTCTTGAGCTCGGCGGAAAGAGCCCACTCGTTGTTTTCGATGACTACGATGGTAATGGATTCTGTTATCAACCTATATTAAAGTGCTAACCTGTATTAAGAGAGCGTCTGTGGTCCAGTTGGTCGGATACTTGACTTGTAACCGGGAGGTCGCGGGTTCGGATCCGGCTTCTGGGCGTGCACCAATGAGACTCTTTTTCAGAGCCTATGTACGCAATGCAACGCTTGTACGGTGAAGGACAACATCTTCGTCACAATGTGACCCGTACACAAATGGTGTGTATATAACGGCTCACCCCTGTCACGTTCGGTTTTAAATACGCTTGGTGAACCGTGGGCATTTGCTTAAGCAAGTGCCTCTGCCTACCCCGCTTTGGGATTAAAAGGCGTGAAGTGTACTTATATTTTTTTACTAAAGTGCTAAATACTGTAGATAAGATAAGAATTAAGTTGTAATCGTGAGATTTGTCTTACTCATAATACTCTGATGTAGCCGTCATTCATTCATCGTTTGGGTCATTGTCATTCTAAAAATTGCAATCACCATATCTGACACTTACAGTACTTTGTTATTTTTTTTGGTTTTCTGTAGACTTATCTCCACATCAAAAATGTTAATATCAAAATTATTGTTTCCTTAACCAATTCTATTTTCGTTTTCAGTTGTGAAAGCCGCCCACTTGGCCCACGAGAGCGTGTTCATGAACTCCGGGCAGATTTGCATCGCCGCCAGCAGGACCTACGTCCAGGCCGGTATCTACGACAAGTTCGTAGCCCTGGCCGCCGAGCTCGCCAAGAAGCGAGTCGTTGGAAATCCTTTTGAACAAGTGCAACAGGGACCTCAGGTATGCCTACGTTTCGGATAATAATAGTAAAAAAATAAAATTTGTATCCAATATGAGTCACGAAAACATGTGCGTTGAAAAGAGGCAAAAGCAAGTAGAAACTCACGCCTCCAGAGAATGCCCCGTACGCCGAGATGTGGGTGAAATAGTCGCAAAAATTTTCCGTATCTAATAGGTTGGAAACTCTCGATTAACGTACTGTTTATCAACAGGTGGATAAGGAGATGTTCGACAAGGTGCTGGGCTACATCGAGGACGGCAAGAACGGCGGTGCCAAGTGTGTGGCTGGTGGAAAACGCATCGGCACAAAGGGTTACTACATCGAGCCCACGGTCTTCGCCGATGTCAATGGCAATATGAAGATCGCTAAGGAAGAGGTTGGATATCAATACTATTTTGTATTTGAAACTACAAAGACATCCATAATCCTTAGTATATAAGAATAGATTTAGATTTTGAAGACTATGTGGTTAACATAGGCAATTATCATCATCAACATCACATGATGTTCACTGCCTGACGAGGGCCTCCCTCAATGATGTCTGGTGATAATCAGCGATGTAGTTACGATTATTGAATATGAGTGCTTATTATGTGCACTGCTCAGGAAAAACAGATTTCGTCAAGTACACTAAATATATCGTGTGATACCAGATCTTCGGGCCCGTGCAGAGCATCATCAAGTTCGAGACCTTGGATGAGGTGATCGACAAGGCCAACGACACTCAGTACGGTCTCGCGGCTGGAGTCCTCACCAACGACATCAACACTGCACTCACTTTCAGCAAGAACGTTCGTGCTGGCGTTGTATGGTATGCCATTAACTCTTAATCGAATTCAATACATTGACCAGGTACGATAACTATTATTAGAAATATTCTTACCACTTTATTTTTTGTTACAGGGTTAATACTTACTTGATGAGTTCTGCCAATACACCATTCGGCGGATTCAAGAATTCCGGAATTGGTCGCGAAATGTAAGTATTGTATTCAAAAATTAAGGGATCAAACTACGTTGCAAACCTTTAGCCATTTTTTAACTGCTATTGGTGGTCGTGATCATAACTGTAGCTTGGACTGGAGCTCTGTTATCTCTGCCTACCCCTCTGGGAGGCAGTCGTGACAAATAACCTTAACCCATTAGCATCCACTGTACTTAGAGACTGACAAGTTATTCTAAACTTTACTATTACTTGGTAATAAAAGTCAAAATCATTTAAAGTAAGTATTCTTCTGGGCGTTAATGGGTTAATACAGTGCTTTCTGAAATAGTTTTCAAAACAAATATTCCAAAATCGGATATGATTATCCCACTGGATGTCACTTCAGTAACATTGCACCAGTGGGTGAATTCTCCTCGCCATCGCGATCTTGGAATCCAGATCTTCGATATCTTGGAATCCAGATCTTCGATCCAATGATCTAATAACCTATTTTTCCAACCAGATGCTTAAATAAGATTTTATCCTTTTGCTTCCAGGGGCGAAGAAGGTATCCAGGCTTACTTGGAAACAAAGTCCGTCGTCATCGCCCTGCCTAAGAAGATCGAGTGAAGCATTGAGCTTTAAAGCAAGAAAATAATGTGATTATTCCAGTTTTGGAGCTATTGATATTTTTTATTTTTTTTATATTAAGATTTAGTATTTTAATTTAATTATATACCTAAATACATGTACCGTCCCATTTTATGGTTATGTTGTTAAGTCTGATTTTTATGTTAAAGTTATTAAAACCAAATTATTTAATCGATTTGTTTTTTTTTTAAGTTGCTACTTTATTAGAATCAAGTGCGAATATTTTAAGGGACCTGTTATTTGATTAATATTTATTACCTGGCTGGGATTTGTTATTTGATGTATCTGATTTAATTTATCAGGTTTATTTTTTTTGCATCAATGCTCGTCGCCAAATTGATATTCGACTTTCTTGTCTCGCTTCAGTTATAATTTAACCTCCACATGTACGAACGAAACGAATCCACGAAATACGATTCCAGCTCATATTTACGGAAGTGACGTGAGAAATTAATGTAAATTCGATAAGACTTCTTTCTACACACATCAAAAGTGTCTAGAGATCAAGTACATTTTAGAAGATTGCAATCAAGAGTATATTTTACAAAAACTGAATTCATTCATAATTTATTCAAAATGGGGTGATAAGTCATTGATACAGGCATGGGGAATTAGGTAGGAGACCAATCCAGAAGATTAGATTTGATTTTAATAAATTAGACTTTTAGAACTAAAAATGTTCTTGATCCCTAGACACTTTTGATGTGTGTATTTTGTCCCTTTGACACAATTATGAGACAGTACAATCGTTAGCTATCAAATCACTTTGAATGAAGTAAGTATTCACAAACTTTCCATCTCAGTCGTGTGACAGATACGTGTCGTGGAATAACATAAAGCATTGTTGTTTTTAAGGCAGTCCAGTGCATCTTTGTAAATTCGGCGACATACATTTATATACATAATATACATAATATCAATACATAGTATAAAACAAAGTCGCTTCCTACTGTATGTCCTTATGTATGCTTAGACTTTTAAAACTACACGGGATACAGTGATGCTTGAGGAAGGTTTGTATGATACATAGAGAAACACTGTTAACAATGTATATTAGCAGCTATACAATGTTAGCCAGGTCAGTTAGTCTATACCAATATTATAAAGTAGGCAGTAGGTTTGATATTCTTGTTGTTTGTTTGTTTGAAATGAATAGGCTCCGAAACTACGGGACAAATTTGCACTATAAGCTACATTATTCCTGAGTAACATAGGCTACATTTTATCCCCAAATTCCCACGGAAACGAAAAAACGCTAGTAACACCGCGCGATAGCTAGCAGCTAGTCTAATATATAAAATTTCCATGACGCAATGTTAGTTACCTTACTCCTCCGAAACGGCTTTACCGATGTTTACCAAATTTTATATGCGCGTTCAGTAGGTCTGAGAATCGTCTACTATCTATTTTTTATTCATCTACCAGTTGTATTTCTCCCAATACACGGGATATAAAGGCAACTTATTATGGTAAAAAAAATGTTTGCCGGGACAGCTAGTATTATATAAATGTTGAACACTCTGTACAAGCCGAGATAAAAGCCGAATACTGCCGAGTCGCCGCGAAGCACGTGTAGGTATCGCTCAATCAAATCACATACATTTAAGCCCAAACATTCCCGCAGTTTGGTTCAGTCGCGTCCCAACCTCCGCCGCGTTCACACACACACACACACGTATACGGAAACTTACATCATGGTCAAAGTCAACTACACCAAGGTAAGCAAACAGTGTTTTTTTTATTATGGAGAGCTGCATCGTGTATTCTTCCGATACGGCTTGTGAATCCTGAAGAACTTTTACAACTGAAAATGTTTAGTGTTTATTTTACGAATGCGGTTTTACTGTCACGTTCTGATAAATTGTATGTAACGTTGACTGATCGCAAATAAGTCTTTGGTTAGTTTAACCCATTAACGCCCAGAAGAATACTTACTCTATAATTGATTTTGACTTTTTTAACCAAGTGATAGAGTTCAAAATAAACTTGTCGGTCTCCGACAGAGTACGGGTCAGTACAGAGGGTGCTAATGGGTTAAAAGTGATTTTACAGTATCATCATGTTAGCCAATTGTACATTTTCATAGCGCATAGTCATCCACGGGTAAACTTTTATTGAAACAGTTAAAAAAGTTCTATGGAGCACAAGAACATATAGTATCGTATTTTGTCATCTTCTCTTCACGATTGTCAAAATTCCCTGGCAGCAACAGAGTTTATTTATAGTTGAACACGCTTTAACTATTTTTATACCTTCGTCAAACTTAACGGACAATATTTATGGCAAACGAATAATTTTCCGTTCATAAACATCGGCAAATAAAAAAAATATGAAACTGAACGGTATACTCCGAACACATTGACTTATGATTATAATTTATACGTATATGTACTGTGTGTAAAAGGATCCCGAGCTTGGTGGTCCCGAATGGTCTTAGAAACATTGGTGTTCTCTTCCATACGAACAATTTTTTTTTCTCCATATATGATGACATCTTCTGAAGGTGTTTTTTTTATTCATTTCTCCGTTTTGTTCTCCGTTGTCTATAATAAAAGTTGTTCATTTTGACGAGTCCAACAATGTTTCTAAGACCATTGCTCGGGGTCCTTTCACATTCTGTATTACATATTTTTTTTGTGGAAACCGTCCAATCACCAAGTTTCAGATAGTCTGTGTCAGTCTACAAAGTCGCGCTATTTTGAACCTAATATCGTTCTGATTTCTGTAGGATAATAACACTTATGTTAAGTCACGAATCGTACGGCGAAATGTCATTGTTGAACAATAGTACTTATTTTCTAAGAGCCATAAAATATTCAGTTAGTAGAAGAATAATAACGAGAGCACGACCTTGAACTTGAATAATTTCTTACGTCGACAATTTGCCGTGAAGGAGTAGGTACCATTAGTCACGCATCTGTTTGGAACACGACATAAATATTCACGCTCCATTAGTTAACTCTTCGAATATTACAACTTTGTATTACCGAATTACAGTGGCGTGCACACCATATAGGCAAAAAGACACTGCCTACCTTAGTATTGTAGCTTCCCGACCTAACAATAGAGTTATTGCTAGATCTTTTCTTGTTGTACTCACGACAGAGGCTAACGAAGATCCTGTGATTTGTGCGTGAGTAGATAGGTTGCCCATATTTCGTAAAGACAAGGTACCTATACATAGGTGTCAATCCTTGGGGATCACTGCCTACCTTGGCGTAAAATCTGGTGATCAGACGCTTGTTAGTAGTGAGTACACGCCAGTACACGCCACTGCCGAATTAATACTACTGTTACTCCTTATCATGCTAAATGTGACCGAAGGGTCTTGTGAACCTTTGGTTCTGCCCACCCCCCTTTGGAATTGACAGACGCGAGTGTATGTATGTACTTAAAATATTTTAATGCATTGCCTACTTTAAGAAAATCTATTCACAATTTCAAGTGCCATATGGCATTTACTGCAACAACGCGACATCTCAAAATGTGACACTGTTGAGATAACAATCTTATTACTATTACTTAGGATTCTTTTCACAATAACAAAATATTGTGAAATATCGCGTTGTTGCAGTAAATGAGCGAATATGTATATCTAGACATTATATCTTCTTTTTATCTTATATTATTATCTTTATGGGGTTATGTGTGTAAAGGCTGTCTTGTCTTTTGCCGGGTAACAACTAGATTACTATTTTTACACCGGTTCCGCTATAACAATCCTACTTATATTAAAG
>SJJU01007861.1:0-20003 GCA_012932125.1 Conopomorpha cramerella
ATATTATTCATATCTTTTGCCGTTGCTCCACATATATAGCATTTTTGCGTACTTGTTGTTTCTGTCAATGAATTGCATACTTTTGTGTCTACCATTGTAAGTTGCAAATCACAGTTCACAAATATAATTCGGGAGGTTAAATTCACTTCTGTAGCTACTAACTGGCTTATCTGTGATGTGATCTTGTCGCATTCTTCTCTTACAATTTCAGCAGTTTCTTTTTTGTACAGGAGTTTGATAGGCCGACAATATCTTGGTGAAGATGGCCTGGGATTTTGCCAAATCAATGACCCATCTTCAGCTGTGAGCCTTAAAGGTACTAAAGTGATGCAGATCATTGACTCATTGGAACTTGCAGACGAAGCCATTCTTTGCTTATAACGGCTATGGCCACTTGATCCGTCACAGCCCCATTTCAAATATAAGTTGTATTTAGTGTGGTTGACTCCTTCCAAGACTTCTTCTAGATTTACAAAGTCGTTGCACTGTATGATTTAGTAATTCTTGCAAAGAGGTCTCAACTGATTCTTCTGTTATCACTAGTGCTTCTATAGGCGGATAACATGCCTTTTTTGCCTCAAGAACTTTTTCATAAGGTTGATATAAATTATAACCCCTTTCTTTGGATTCTCTGTAAATATTTTTATATTGAAAAACGGACAGTTTATTCGAAACAATGAATCCTACGGCCTCATCCGGTGTGTATGGTTGAGCACATGGTGGTTCATTTGCCTTTCTTAACGCATCTTTATATTTTTTTGGTCTTTTGGGTGACGCCAATGCTTCTTCAATAAGTTTCGATGCGTCCCTCTTACCCGATACATAAGTGCTGGATTGTGCTGCGAATGTTAACTCTTCTGCAGAAAATTCTCTTACAAGACCTGCCACTTTTCTTCTCCTGCTTTTCAAGCTACTTTCTTGAAAGGACTTAGTGGGCCGCCCTTGCTTTTGACTTGCCTTAACACCCACTGTTGTACTCGGGATCTCTAATGGCTGACAAAGCCAGTCTTTATAATTTTCTAAAAATGAACTGAGGCGTTTTCCTTTCAAATTCCAACGAAATCTGAATTGTTCACATAAATTCTTTGCAAAGTTCTTTAAATTCTCACTTTCACTTAATGAATGAGTCACTAGAAAGTCTTTTACAGCGTTAACACGGACATTTTGAGGAGTTTTTTTCCAAATGTCAAACACAGTTCTCCTTGTTAAAATACCACCTTCATCTGAAAAAAATTAAAAATAAAATGACGCGAGCGTTTCCGAGCTTTATGATCTATTGCATTAAATAGGGTAATGATGAAAATACAAACTCAGCCTAAACAGACAACTCGATTGTACTCGACTCTGTTATATTTTTACTTGGACAAAAAAAAACATTATTTCTTATACAGGTTCATAAAAACTGATCGAACAGAATAACTATATTCAAATACACTACAAAAAATACTCACCAGTATTTGACGAAGCCATAGTAATCAACACAAAGCGAAAAAAATTTAACAACGATTATAACACAGCCACCACGCGACCCGTTTCGGAGCGTTCTGACTAGGTCCAGGTAGTCGAATTTTGTGATAGTTAACTTTGTCTCTTTCTAACGCATGTCCTTTTACCTTTCGCATTATTTGAATGATGTAGCTTTATGTATTGATGTTTCGTTAACAGGTTTGCACGGGTTTTTTTTACTGGGGACTTTTTTTTTTTTATACCTATTGTCTAGCTAGCGTGTTCTACGTACAAACAGTGTGCGGCCGGGGCAAATCAGCGAGCGCTTGTTAACCTTAAACTGCCGCGGCTGATGCGGGTTGCGAACGAGACGATTTTTTATATATATTTTTTTTTTGCCAGATTATTTATTTATAAAGGACAGGGAAAGAGCGCGAAAAAAAAACACAACCCCATTTCTTTTGGGTATTAAAATTTTTGCACAGGTGAGCGGATTGCGCTCGTGTTTAATAAAGTACTTGACATTTTCATACGCCGCCATACTAGGTATGTAGGCGTCTGCAACAGTCCCGAGTACCGCAAAGTTCGATGGTAAATCCCCGTCGAAAATATGAACCCACTACATCAAACCGAATCGCATGGCTTACAGCGCGAGTTTAGAAAAGATTTACACCAGACACACCAACCCATTTTCCGCAGCTGGCAACCCTAACAGCTTAAGGGGGATGTCCGGCGGTGTGGCGGGGCGAGGGGGGAGGGCTAGTGGGCCGACGGAGGTCCCCCCCCCCACCTCCCCTCCGGGGTCATTCTGCAACGCTCGGACGCCATTTAACATGCATCCACGGAAATTGACGCCCGACCAATAAATCCGAGCCGTGTTACTGAATACAATGCGATGACTACCGCAGCCATTACGCCCCCCGCTGGATTTCCTTGCCAGATTATTTTATTATGGTAATATCAGGTGGTTAATAGATATGCCGGCGGATTGTTCTCTTGCCGTGTGCATGTGGAAACGGTGTTTGGCGTGTAATTTAGGGTGTACCGTGGAGATTTATAGCCAATGTTTTGAATGTGTACAACAGAACCGGAGAGCTTCGAACGGTTGCCTTTTTTCGTTTCGTGCGAATTGCGATTAGTAACCGCGCGCGCGGTCGCGAATATTTTTCTTACTTTATGACACATTATTCGAAACTAAAAACGATGAATTATCGCGCGAAGAGAAATTTTCGCGTTGTGTTTTCTTGCACCCTAAGTGAGGTACTTACTTAGTTAGTTGTTTATTTTTTAATGTAGGTACATTCGTGCCGGTGAAATTGTAGTTGGGTACTTTAAGTGCCTTTCTTTTGTTATTATTGTTATGTACTTTTTACTTTCAAACTAGTAGAGCTTGGCAAAAAAGAGTACAAATTAATTATGGCAAGAATTTCTATGAAAAGCTGTCGAAAGTCGGACGTTTCTCCATAGAGTGTTGCAACTATGTTAGCTCAGTGATCGGTCAAGGAAATAAAATGCGTGGACTGTAGTTTAACTGGTCGTGTTCACCAAGTATTAAAAGTTATTGTGTAACAATAAATGTAAGATTCTAGCCGTGTGGTGACGGCGAATAGAATACATGTGTCACCACTCCAGCCCAACTTTACTCGTCATAGGGGTCGTAAGAGGCGACCGAGGGAGCTCTCCAGAGAACGGGCAGCAGCGCTCTCTGTGAGTTAAACCACAACACCATTGCGATCGCCAACCCGCCTGCCAAGCGTGGCGATTACTGGCATTTCAGCCCAAATGACGGATCTCATTGGGGAAGCCCTCGTCCAGCAGTGGACGTTATGTGGCTGATGATGAAATGTAATATTCGCGACAATTATAGCGATGCCCGATCGTAGGTGTGGTGTCGTCAAAGGGTAGACGTAAATTGCCGGTCGTGAGCGTATGACGTCAAATGTCAAATCCGCCGCGACGTTCGGAAACTCGATAGTCTCCAACAACTATTTAATTTCTACTTTTTACGATTTTACCGAATTACGACTGCAGCTGGACATTAGGATGTGACGACACAGCTGTGCGGCCGCCATTGTTCTTCTACCCACTGACAGTACCACTTGCATTAGATACACTGTATCTCTGCCAATTCTTAATTTTCGAAACACTTGATATTACAAACAGTCCACATCTTTTATTTATTCACCCACTGTGCTATCATTGGTCCTTCGAGCCGGAAATTTTCGAAACACGGATATTACAAACAGTCCATATCTTTTACTTATTCGATAATGTACATACACTTCACGCCTTTTAATCCCAAAGCTGAAAAGACAGAGGCACTTGCTAAAGCAAGGGACAAGGGATGAGTCCATCGCCGCTATAGGGTTCACACGCCTTGTGGTGTGCAGGTTTCATCACGATGTTGTCCTTCAACGTACAAACGTTGCGTTGCATACATAGGCTCTGGAAAAAGTCCCATTGGCACACGTCCAGTAGCCGGACTCGAACCCGCGACCTCCCGGTTACAAGTCAACTATCCGACCAATTGGACTACAGACGCTACATTAATAATAAAAGTTTCACTTTAATAATAAAATTTCACTTTAATAATTAAAGTTACACTTTAATAATTAAAGTTACACTTTAATAAGAAAAGTTTCACTTTAACAATACCAGTTTCCCTTTAATAATTAAAGTTTCACTTTAATAACTAAAGTTTCAAAAGGCAGCGACTGTTTTTTTTAGCGTTTATGAGAAAATCTCTAGGTACTTATTGTTGTAATTTTTTTCTTCACTAAAAAGTTGCTGTTTCAGCGAGTGTTGTATAGATAAATATCAATTTTATATCTGTATATAACTATTTTCGTTGTATAAATTATTGAAATAGAATGAGATCTGACTGTTTTTTTTTTTAGAGCCTACGAAGAAATTCTATACTTACAACAATGTGTTTATTTTCCGCAGACGACGTAGACGTGATAGGCTACACGTCGAACCAGTCGGACAGTGAGTCGCTGCTGTCGGGGCGCAGCGGCAGCGGCGACAGCGGCGTGGCGGTGCGCCGGCCCGCCGCCGCCGCGCGCCGCCCGCACGCGCGCCGACACCCCACGCTGCTCGTTTAGGTTCGTATACTGCCTACCTACCAGTGCAGTGGCGTGCACACCAATACCAGGCAAAAAGACACTGCCTACCTACCAGTGGCGTGCACACCATATAGGCAAAAAGACCACTGCCTACTACCAGTGGCCGTGCAACACCATATAGGCAAAAAAGACACTTGCCTACCTACCCAGTGGCGTGCACACCATAAGGCAAAAAAGACACTGCTACCTACCAGTGGCGTGCACACCATACAGGACAAAAAGACCGCACTGCCTACCTTAGGTATTTTGGCTTCCCGACCTAATAATAGAGTTGGTTGCTAGATCTTTTTTTGTTTTACTCACGAAAAGGCTAACAAAGGTCCCCGTTTGTGGGTGAGTCTGGGGGTATCTATATTTCGTAAAGACAAGTTACCTATACATAGGTGTCAATCCTTGGGGATTACTGCCTACCTTGTCGTAAAAGCCAGTGCACGCCACTGCTACCTACGTAGCTTAGATGCTTTCAAAAGATAAGCCGAAACCTGAAATATAGTGCCTACTAGGCAAATCTTAACCGTTACATTACCCTAGTCGGCAAAGTTACCTAGTCGGTAAGTTCACACAAGGTAAGCGGGTAGGAATCTTGTTGTATGGTTGCTTCGCCACTGCTACCTAACTAAGTATATTATATATTTTGATTTTACAGCCATTGGATACAAACATCAGTGTATCACTTAACAATAAGCCACAAAACATTAAATAGTTACAGTTAGTTATTTTTTCATATTTTTTTTTTGTCGTGACATGACTTTATATAATATGATACTAGTGGACTTCTACTAATATAGTCTTAACTATTAATATGTATTTAAAATTAGTATAACCTCCAGAGTAGCCTGTGTATGACATCATTTTTCTTTCATAAGTACCTTCTGTTGTTAATAAACACATCAAAAATTGAACTAGCGAAATCAGTCCAGCCGTTCCGGTTGCGGTTATCAACGCGTTTTGCGATTCATTTTTATATTACAGAAGATAAATATTACTAACTAGTTGTCTCAGCAAACATTTGTTTTGCCATAGGAAGTCGCCTTTGTACCCCGTGTATTGGAAGAAATACACCTTTTAAACCTTCCCTGGACTTCCACGTTTGATTCAATACCAAAATTAGCCAAATCGCTCCAGCCGTTCTCTAGTTTTAGCGAGACTAACGAACATCAATTCATTTTTATATATAGAGATCAGTACCATATGTGTAATAAGACGTTTATCAATTGCAGGATGTGTGCGGGCGGTGCGGGCGACGCGCGAGGTGTGCGCGGGGCGCGCGGGGGGACGCGGCGCGCTCCGCAATCAAACCGTAGAACATTTTGTTGATATAAATAAAAGCGAATGTTGTTTCTGTGACTGGTGACGTACTATCCCGGTGAAAGTTATTCTGTAGTGTATACGGACTGTGACGAGCGTTCCCGAGCACCGCCGAGCGCTGCCGAACATTCCCGAGCCACGCTGCGCCGCCGCCGCTAACACCGCGCTACCATCACCGAGTACAAAATTGCCAAAAAAAAATACATATTTTTTCAATATTCATTTTCTTAATATATTATTTTTCTCTTCTATGTAACTTGACAACTCTTACTCTTTTCTTTCCTATCACACTTCGACCTTGACATGCGCGGGATAAGGCCCACTTTTCTGTGTAACAGACGTTTCTAATTTATTTAAGCTATATTATATTTTAAATATTAACTTCCAAAGATGATTATGGAGACACTTTATTGTTCGCTTACATAATGTCATAGATATTTTTTTTTTTGTATTTAGACGATCTAAGCGAGCCTGTACAGCTGGGCTAGCTCAGCGTATACTCTTTATTTCGAAGTAATAATTTATTATTTTTAGTTTATTTACATTTACAATTGGACATACATGAATACACATACGGTCCGTGGGAATGCGTTTATGAGAAAATCTCTAGGTACTTATTGTTATAATTTTTTTTTTCACTAAAAAGTTGCTGACTCAGCAAGTGTTGTATAGATAAATATCAATTTTATATCTGTATATAATTATTTTTGTTGTATAAATTATTGAAATAGAATTAGATCTGTGAATATTATTTGGTGGTTTTTTTGGAAGCGAAGTGGCGCCAATTGATTGGAAAATAATATTTTTCAAAATTAATTGGTTTTTTAAGAATCGCCCACCAAAAAAAAAAGAAAAAAGAATAATAATAATAATGAAGAATTGTATTAAGACTTAGAAGTCAGTTTTTCAAATTATTTTCTCCTAAATTATTTAGCTAGATTATCATATTTGGCTATGAAAAATTTATTATTTTCGACGAGGTAGGTATTGACTGATAATATTTGGGATGGTTTCCCTTAGACGTTAATATTACGAGATATATTTTTTCTTATGTATCTGGGACAATAGATGTAGTCAAATACATAATAACTGTTGCCTCACAGTCAAGAACTATGTACCTACAACTTTGTTTGTTTGTTTTCCTTTTAACTATTTAAGTTCACATTTTTCTTATTCCACTGGTTTATCAATGAAATTATTAACATCACCAAACTAATTATTCGTATTCTTAAGTATTAATTTGAATTATTATGATCTCAGCTCTTTGTCACACAACCAATCGAGTAATATGTCATTTTATACTTGTTCTTTTATAAATAATAATTATATTTGATGCGCAGACCAAACGCGACTAGACTTGTAAGCCTACGCGGCTTCATATCCTCAGTATTTCTCTTTCCAAGCAATGCGTATGGAAGTTGAATGTACTTCTGCATCCAAACTGTCATATTGTGTAGTAAAAGTGACAAGTCTTGTGTCATTTTGGTAGTAAAAGTGTAATTATTTTGTTTTTTGTTTGTAAAAATGACATTATTTTGTCATTTTGACAGTAAAAATGATATTTTTTGGTAGTTAAATAAATGACATTCTTTTGTTAAAAAATTACACTATTTTGTGTTTTTGGAAAAACATGACATTATTTTGTCATTTTGGTAGTAAAAATGAGTTTCTTGTCAGTGTGGTAGTAAAAAGTGACATTATTTTGTCATTTCGGTAGTAAAAATAACAGTATCTTGTCTGTTTGGTAGTAAAAGGTGAAGTCTGGCTGGACGCGCAATTTAGCTGGTGCGTCGCCAGGTGTAGAAGTAACTACGTGAGTATCGGAGTAATACAAACGGGTTCGGTAAATTGATACATATTTGTGAGCGAAGGTAAAGAAATTGAAAATAAAAAATGTCAAATTATAGTAACATATTCGACCCTGTCAACATGACAAACAAAATAGTAATATTCTTGAAAAGTTCTAAAGTTAAGTTCTAAACACAGTTCTTTTGTTATTTTGGTAGTAAAAAGTGACAGTTTGGACCCAAAAAGTAGGTACATACAAGGCCGTAAGGGACAGATATATATATATCTTGCTCTCACTCCTGCATGTTTAAAATATCGTTGTCTCGTTTTATTTAAAACGTAAAATTCGGATTACAAGTCTATTTGTTTTTGGTCTGAGATTTGATGAGTATATTTTTTTTTCTCTTAGACAATTGGTGTCCGAATAAAAAAAAATAATTTTAAATTTTAGTGTGTTTTTTTTTAAATTAATTATACCTAGATAAGAATATATCGAGGCAAGTTGAATGGCAAGATTACTTCATTGGTGTTTAATATTGTGGACATTCAATTACCAAAAAATATGTAAAAAAAAAAAACACGAGTACCTACTTATTGTGGAGAAGCGAGGCGTTACTTTCCACAAAGTGAATTAATTGAGTACACCAGTACAGTCGACCGAATAAATTGTCTATCGATAAAATTAACATTAAGGTAAAGTTTCCATAACGCGATAAGGGAATAACGACCCTTATTGTCCAATAACATTCATGGGAATTTCAACCTTAAGATGTTAGACCATTTTCATGGCCGACGGTACATAAAATACCTATATACCTACATATTTTTGTTATAAACATATAATTTTAACCTACATATTAAAAATACGTTGAACATTTTGTACAATGCACCGGGTACCAAGTAAAGTACATAATCACAAGTGTGACAATAGTAACGTTTGCTATTCATTGCCGGCTCGGACTTTTCAGTACCTATAAGTCCGTAACAAAAAGCCGTAATGGACGGAAAACGTCACCGTTGAGACGCATGGGGAATTTTCAATGACGTTTATATGAAAGATTTTCAACACATTTCTCGTATGGAGGGCGTGATATCAATGGAAATATGCATGAAATCTTGTCTTGAGAATCTGAAAATTCCTCGTTCAGAAACCGCTATGAAACAAAGGGTAAGAAAACTCACAAAACAGTGTTGCTAGTTTCGCTTGATCCAAAACAAATAACAATGAGAAGTTTTCTAAAAAAAAAATCAATCTGTCAAAGATGCAATGGGGAATTTTCTTTGACGTTTTTGTGACAGATTTTCGGGCGGAGAACTGTCAATACTGTCAAACTTTGTTTAGAAAGTATTGCATTAATGACAGTTCTCCGCCCGAAAATCTGTCACAAAAACGTCAAAGAAAATTCCACATTGGAAACGAAAGAGATGCAATTACTTTATTCTATGATCGTTGGTCTTCGCACTCTCTCTTTCGATGATTTTTTTTAAAGAAATGTCATTAGTACATTAATAGAATTTAGTAAAAAAAAACAATCTGTCATTTCTCACCAAACATTTTTCACAAGTTATTTCGCTTCGCCGTTATGTTGACAGCCATGAAATCTCGTACAGAGTGACATTGACAGACGTCGCACCGTATGGAATATTAGGGTTACCAACTTAACAGCTTTGGAAACTTACTTGCGAAAATTATGATATTTGAGCCTTAGTAAATCCGTTTTAATGACAGAATTAGGAATGAAGAACTGTTACTAGTACCCAACGTTTTGTCATAAGTTCATCTGACAGATTGCATCAATTCCATTGGTACGTGCGATTCAAACGTAGCTAGCGCCATCTGTATACAACTGAGAATTTTCTTCCTTATTTTACTTTTTAGAGACCCATTTGTAAGTTCGAAAAGTGCTTCATTCAACGCACAGTAGACCAGCAATTGTATGTACTAATTAACCAACAGAACAGCTGGTTTACAGGACAAATTTACCTTAATGGGGAATTTTCAAACTCCAAAAGTTTCTTATCTAGATGTCGCTAGTAGATTTCCAGGGGGACTTCTGTCAGTTATATTTTAGTGCGTCTTTTAATACTTGGGTGAGTTATTTAGACATAAGACACTTTTATAACATGTAGACAAACAATAAAAAAAAATACTGTCGCCTTCAATACGGACTGCTTGAAGTTAGTAATTTCGTTGACATTTGTCCCCCTAATACAACTAGCGCCATCTGTCATAACTAAGAGAAACAGGGGTCCAGAAAATTCCCCATTTGACCCACTGTTCAATAGAACAACAAATCAATTTGTTGATGGTGATAAATGGGTGACATTTTACACTTGGGACCCTGGTTAGACACACTAGACTGGTAATGTACATTTAGTTTAAAAATGTCTAATTATAATTTGGACCACATTACGTTATGTACACGCCTCTGCCAGCAGCCCGACACTTGAGTTAAGCCTTGGATGTTGGACGAATTTTTTTTTATAAATCATTATAAACTTACATACATAAAAACAATAAAAAAATATATTATTTTATTGCTTAAATCATGTGTCAGTATTCCCGCGTCTCGTTTGTTACATTGAAGCTGTTTTGTTTACTAGAGACAAATGTGGCAACACACAAAGTTTTTAATTTTACATCCGTATCTGGCAACACAGCGTGGTCCCATTGCTGTAAATTTCGAACGATACATGTTTTTTTTTTTAACTCGTATACAGAGTGTTGTAAAATGCGAAATGACACTTTTTAAGATGTTTTAATACACAAAAATACTCTTGGCCTTGAAAGTGTTATTTTGTAAGTATCCCTAATTGATGTCACATCACTTCTGAATGTTTGCATTATTATTTAAGTTCGGATGTTATGTTAGGATACCTAGTTTTAATGGTAATATCATTTTTTTTTTTTTGTAAGTGTAACAACATTTGTTTTAGAAATGTCAGTCTGATCTCCTAAGGTAATGAATGTATGTGAAAGGTGAAGCGGTGTTGCCACCCTGCCAATCGTTTTGTCAACTTGTTATATCAACACAGAAGGCGAAATATAATTTACCAGACTGGCCACCCTGCAGTCAATCATTTGCCTGTGAACAAACACCTAGTCTATGGTCAGGTCAAAGACAACGTTATTTTTTTTTTCTATTGAGGGGTCCATCGTAAGAAAAGTCCGGTAGATTATATTCCGCCTACGTATATCTAATACAACAGAATAGTTCTACAATTGTTATCATATTGTTATCTTGCCGTAACCTCCATCACAGCCCCCTCATTTTATTGTAAAACATTTATTTTTTAAACGCGGAGTTGAGGCCATCAAAGTATCATACAAGATTTTTCAAGTGCAAATTTTTCTCGGTTTTAAAAAAGATCAAGTTTGTCAATACTCCGTGATAAATGTACCTATGTTTCTATACCTACAGTTAACACAATGCCTTTAGTCAACTACATACCTAAATATCTATACCCACTTTTTACATCTTTGCCTCAAACCAACCTACCTGCTATAGACAATTTTTTAATAGAATTTTGACATATTGAAAGAAGATTAAACAAAATAACAATACAAAATGATATTTGCTCACGATACCAATTCGGATAACAAAATTACAAAAATTTTCGTATCGTTTAAATGTTATGTAAATTAGATACAATTTTACTAGGTATATATATTGAAATAATAAATAAAAAAAAATAGCGATTTTTAAAGTCATTAATGATAATAATTTGCGAAATAACGTGTTTAGCGGCGACGGGACGTTCAAAGAGTACAAATTCAGTGTAAGAGCCCCTACCTGAGTGTTACGCTACTGTGTTATAATTTTATAACTCGAAACAGGGAGAATATTTTATTATAACTTAAAAAAAAAAATAAACGGAATGGATTTTTTGTGAATATGCGCGAACGCAGCGCGGTCGTGCTCGCGTCAACAGTAGTAGATCCAGTCATATGCCTTCGGTGTTGTATCTTCCATCTCAGGCGCGGTTCTGATTGGCTGGCTCGCCGACCACACTAGTGCGGCTGGTCTCCATACACTTTACATGGAGACATCCGCACTGTATGTACGGTCAGAAGGCACGAAAGCCACTCAGCTCCGTTGCCATTTCGATCCTATCGCTACAGTGAATTTTCGTTGCTGACTCTCCCTTTGCGATCTATTTATCATTATTCTAAGAAGTTAGTGAATTTTTTGATCACTGTATCGATAGGGTACCCTAGACCCAGTACCGCACTGTATGCGCGTACGATTAGATAAGAAATGTGTCATTTAGAGAAATCTTATAACAATTATTATGAGGAAAATAAAAAACAACGCCGCGACACCACAGCTTCAGAAGCAACACCCTATATACACCTGTGCGATGTAAAACCTAAACGTTAGTCCAAAAAAAAAATAAGAGATTTGTGAAGTGTAAATATTGGAGCCAAAAAATTAAAAAAAAATAAAAAAGTTTTGATACAAAAAGAGGTTAGAAAAAAAAGTATTTTTTCATGTTTAGTTACTTACGGATTAATGGAGGTCGCTTGTGCGCTGTGGTGTGGTGGTTAGCGCGATTGTCGCCGCCATATTGTCGGGCGGGGGCGTCGCGAAATATTCATTAGGACATGTGAAAAAAAAAACAACAACAGTAATCAATCACAGAGTTCGCCACTAGTTGTCTGTGGTCAGTTTTAATGGGCCAATAGCGTGATTGCAACAATTGGCGGTAAACATTACATGGCCATTACTCGCGCGTTCACACAATGCCTACTTAAATGTATATAAATGTTACAATAAAAAAAACATACAGAACTGAAATTTGCAAATTCCCTGTCCTACTGTATCATAAATTATGGTATGTACATACATTTTGTAACGCCGTGTGCCCTGTAATATATACCCTCAATTGTTACACAACCTAATGGACACATAGCACGAGAGGCCTACTGTGTCCAATTAGAGGCAATCCTTAGGTTCTCATTCCTGCAGACGTAACAACAACGGCCAAGACTCTAATATGACAAGACTCGAGTCACATAGTCTAACAAGTTCTTACCCAAACTTGTGGAGCTTATGAGCCGACATAGGACACAGCTATTGTCACGTCTTGTCACAAGAGTCCTGCCCGACCGTGTTACGGCTGTTGCTAAAAGTGAATTAGCAGCATATTCGATGTAATTGACGAAACGTGGCACATATAATTTACTATATGTAAAAAGTTATAGAACTAATTTAATAAAATTATAAATAAATATTTACTTTTGTTTCATTTGTTTCGGAGGCTCATTGGTCTCTTTTTGACACTTGTCATTAGAGTTAGACTACTCAGTAGTACTTTGTCCACGTTTCAGAATATAGGGCTAAAGTCAGCCTAAGAACGTTCCAAGAGACGTCTGGGGTATCTTTCTGGTTATATGAGGTCAAATAAAACCTTAACCCTTAATCAAGCAAACGCTAGTATATTGCCACTTGACCAACACATACTTTGAACCTTATTGAATATCTTCACTGGAATCATTTAAAGATTTCAGAGATGTTATCAGAGAATAATCAAATAAGGTATGTAACACTAAAGGACACATACCTATTTAAACAGTAAACAATAATTTCACATTGTACTTAAAAGCTAGATTGTATGATAAACATCGCCCGGATTGATGTGATGGAATCGGTTTACAAACGTCCAGAGAGTCCAAAATCCATCAGAAACACACCTAACCTTGTCTGATTAAGGGTTAACAGTGGGTTAACGTACCAGGTTAGCGTACCAGTAAAGCTTACACTTTTTAAAGCTTATGCGCAAACTTTTTATATATGTGCACTATGGAGTACTTTTACGCAGCGGACCTATAGGGGCCTACGTGTGCAGTATAACAATGCACTGAGGGCGGTGTTGAGGTTGCCGCGGTGGTGCAGTGCCTCCGGCATGTTTGCGGACGCGGGCGTGGACTGTTTCGACGCCATCGTCCGCAAGCGAGCGGAGTCGCTCATGCGTATGCTCCTTGCATCTAACAACACCTTCCCCAGTGTATTGTCCAACAAATGGTGCTGTAATCTCTGGAGGCACTGGAATCATATTCAGAGCGTGTAATTACGAAGCCCAGAACCTTGTAAATAATAGTACCTAGATAGTAACATACATTACTAATATAGAAGTATAAGTTGTAGCACACTAACATAAAATAAGGATTGTACCTAAATCTGAAATAAAAGATAAATAATAATAATTAAACCTTGCATTGCACTGCATCAGGAAGCTAATAAAGAAACCGTATTCAAAATCTCTCCCGTTAATAAGATTCAGAAGTGCAAACTAGAAAGTTTCCACATAAATTCAAACTGACTGGACACAGATTTTCGAATTTTTAGATTAAACCGCTGTAAGTATCACAAAACTTTTGGCTCTATGGCTGTCACAAATATTTGTGACTGCCGTTGATATACAAACACTTGTCAAAATCACTTCCGTTGCAGAGATTGAGAGACCAGCGGAAAGTCGTTTTTCAAGCTAGCTGGACACTTTTTCAATCGATTATTTATCTAAGCCTCTGAGGCGTCACAAATTCTGAAGAAAAGACTAGCCGTCACATATAGTGGTCTATTGACCTTCTTAAATGTGACCATTTCGAAGAATTTTCCAGCCAGCTTGAGCCACGTCTGAAGTAAGTGGATTATAGTTACATCTGCTTGACCCTTCATAGATGCCGTCAGCGCTAAAGTTGCCCAATCCTAGACCAATCAATATGGAGATATAGGACTTTTTAGAATAATGAGTTACGCTTTCTGGTCGCACTTTGTTAGGCCTGAAGGAAAGAAAGGCAGCTGATGCAAACATCCCAGATCAATCTGAGATAAATTTGGGTGTAAAAAAAAAAGCAATTTCAAATAAATTTGGAACAATTTATTATCACTAAAAACGTTTATACAATGCCTGGTATGGTCGACCAGCGAATAACCAGTCGGTTCACATTAATTTTACACAAACGATCCACTGCAAGACGTAGGCCTTCCGTAAACATTTACCAAGTATCCCTGCATGACACACTAGGTAGGTGAAGTTGAATACTTATGTAATACATTAAGTACATCTTGATATAAATGAGGATATTAAACTAAACCCAGCAATTTAAATAAACTGACTAAAACAATATTATTATTATACATAAATAAATGAGGAATTTTTTTTTGTCGTTTTTCTGACAGATTTTCGGGTGGAGAACTGTCATTACTGTCAAACTTTCCAATCAAAGTTTAAAATCTTCTACTATATAAAAATAAGTCGGGTTTTCCTCCCTGACGCTATAACTCCAGAACTTTCCACGGTTTTGCATTCGTTGGAAAGGTCTCAGGCTCCGTAAGGTTTATAGCAAAGAAAATTTAAGAAAAATTTCAACAGAAAAGCGGGAAAACGAAACGAAGCCATCTGGTGGCGAAACGGAGTTCGCCGTGTTTGCTAGTTATTAATAAAATTCCCCATTATCAAAGAATGCATTTTTAGTGTACCTTTACACTATTACTTTGTTTACTTTGTGTAATAAAATGGTATGTTTTTTGTGACAATTACTCAAAGTGAAAATTGCCAGGTTTGGTTTTATATGACTCTTATAATTCAGTTTATCTCGACTGAGTATTTTCCCTTATCGATTCAAGTACTGATTATACAAAAAAGCATTAGCTTAGTTTTTCAAAATAAATTAATTTGGCTTAGCTTGCAGAGCAAATTTTTTAAACGTCAATTTTTTTTACAATAGTCATCAACTATCTACTATCTAGTTAATTAACTTTTAGAATATACTTGACAGGCTTTCATTGTATAGTTGTATCTCGCTCATTTAAGACATGAGAGAGGGACAGAAGTACAAAATAATTAAATTCGATTTTTTTATTCGAGAGACCAAAATGACAGTTCCTATGTATACAATATAATACTGTATTGTTGTGTAAATTAAACTGAAAATTCAATACAAACAGTTAAAAGGTCTTCATCCCGAAAAAATACTCTAACTATATTGCAGCAGAGTACACAATTGCTTGAGTGTCAACTGCGAACCAAAATGTTTGCGTTTTCGTTCATAATGCGAACCGCCAAGATGTGGAACGACTTGCCGGAATCTGTGTTTCCTGCGCAGTACAGTCTGAAGGTCTTCAAGTCACTGGAGTAATTGATACCTAATAAACAAGTTTACTCCATCGTAGACCATATCGCTGCTTAACATCAAGCAGGCTGATGGTCAAATGCTTGTTAATTGTGTATTAAAAAAACTGTCGATTTAATGCCAAAAAAATAAAGTTTAGGGTCTAAGTATATTCTAAAAGCTAATGAACTGTACCTAATACGAATTAATTAATTTTTATTCACACAATGAAATAACATTACGTTTTGTAATAAAGATTTTTAACTTTAATCGTGTAACAGAAAAAAATAACTATATGGTAATAATAAATATGTATTTGAAGCTCGTCTAAACTCCCTATCAGATATCTTTATTTAAAATTTCAAATAAATACATACAACATTAGCACTGACAAAGCTAAAAATGTACTTTGAAAAATATAACAACAAAAAAGTTAATCTTAATTAAAAATTAAGTACTTACATACTAAATACTTTGGTATAATATAATGTTAAATTAAAATTAATATACAACATACAAAACAATTACTGCTATAAGTGGAGTATTTAGCACACAACAAGTAAAACTTTAAGCTTATTTAAAACAAAAATATTCGAATATAATAACAAGGTAAGCGTAATTTTAATATTCTCAATATTTATAATTAATTATAACATTCCCCATGTTGTTAGTGTGAAACATATTTTTTGGATTGTTAATAGTTATTTTAAAAACAATAATTTTCACATATTGTATAAAGCACAATTGTATTTTTGGGAAAATTCCAATCGTGTCGTCATTGGTTTATCAGGAATATCTAAGGCACGCTTGCAACAGATAACATAAATTCATTACATTCCATTACACACAATTTATGAAATTCAGGTTTATTTCTCAAACAAACAATATGTTATTGTTCCTTTACAAACAAAATACAACAAACGGGGTTATCGATTTTAAGACTATTTTATTTACTTGTCGACATTGTAGTAATATATATTTATATTTAATGATAGAATAATTTCTACTTCTCCTAATTGCACCTAATTTTTATATATATTAAAATAATTGATTCCTCTTCACACTTATACTATGATATTTTACTGGAATAGACAAGATTTGTTTTAATGGGAAATAAATGAAAATTCACACCTACATATCTATGAGCAAAAGTGTTCATTCAGTATCCCTATATTTATACAGATTTATGACACACAACATGACTTCTAAGTAAAATCAAACATTTGTCTATGGCGTTTCTGTATGACACATAATCATAAATAAAGACTTTTAAAAATACCAATATGTACTTATACTGCGTGTAAAAGGATTTAAAAAATAATATGGCTTATTTATCAAAATGATTAATGTTACATGATGTAAATGAAAAAGTGTTAATAGCGAATGTAAAAGGACCCCCAGCAATGGTCTTAGAAACGTTGTTGTACTCAACAAAACGAGCAACAAGCGGGGAAATGAAACAAAAAATCTATTCCCATACAAAAAGTCATCTCTCGAAGCAAAAAAAAATCTATTTAGTCCATTGAAATTTTTTTTCAATTTCACGCAATGTCGCCATAGTAAAAGTTGTTCATATTGACGAACCCAACAACGTTTCTAAGACCATTTCTCGAGGTCCTTTTACATTCGCTATTAACACTTTTTCATTTACATCGCGTAACTTGAATCATTGTGATAAATAAGCCATATTATTGTTTTAATCGTAAAATATCTTATATAGAAATTAATTATTCGAATGGTCAGATTGTAAAATAATTAAAATAACGGTAACTGAGTATTGAACTATTGTACAGTACATAACTAAATGGAATGAAATAATACACGCATTGCACGTCTGTCTCCCAGAGGGGTAGGCGGAGACCATCGAACTCCACTTCTCAAGAAACTCGCTTTCGCCTCATCCACTTTCATACATCCTTTCAATACATACATTTCAGTACTTTGCAATTCGTCTTCCGTCAAAGGTTCACCGATGTGGTGAATATATCGAACAGTTAGAACAAAAGTGACACAAAACAAAATGTGTCATTTGATGAAATTGAACCTTAACATGAAAGTTTGTATCTTTCATGTTATGGCATGGTAAGGGTAACTTACATTACAAAATCGGCATGTTTCGTATTGGGTCTTTTTTGTTCTAACTATGCGATATCTATATCCCAATAATATTAGCAAATATTAACTTTTAAATAATAGCTATAACGATGGGTTGTAGTAAAAAAATGTCTAAGACTAGTGATGCCCTACTACTAGTTTGAAATTAACAAAATGTGTAACCAGGCCCCGCGCCTTAAAGCAATATTTTTTACGCTGTGTGATAGAGACAGTGTTATACCACTCGTATAGCGCTATCCCTCTCACACTGCGACAACAATATTACTTATAAGAACTTGTGGTACGGAAACAGGGGTGTGTTTATATTAAACGGTACAATTGTCATTTACAATTAAAACAGTGTTCTTTAAAATTGTATTTTTAGGAAAATTCTCATTGTGTAAACTTGGCAAAAAATGTCATAATTTACGGTGACAATGTAGTTCACATTGCGGAGACGGGTGGACATAGAAATGTCAATGTAATTGACAAGTGTCACGTGAATTAAACAAGTCCCTGGGCAGAATAATATCACGTGACATGACTTGAATGGCAATATCACGATGATGATCTAGACGAATAAACGACTTTCTTTTTTTTTGTCTATTCAGAATTTAGCAGTTTAACTAAAACCAAATCGTCATAGGCTTACTGCAATCGATCATAGATGGCGTTGAGAAAATGCAAGAAGGTCCTTTTTTAAATCGATGTAATATAAATAAGGAAAATAATTCAAATAAGGGAATCTACTCTTTAAATACTTTGATAAGAAACTTTCTCTTTTCAGTCCAATGAATAGTAAAAATCGGAATATCAATGTTTTCCTCAAATACAACAACAAAATCAGCTCGACAAATATGACGATAGGGTATCATTACTTTTTCCAAATATTCGGAGCGCCATCTCTAGTAAACATCCAGGATTCCCATCACTATTGACTTTAAAGTACCAATACATAAGGATCATTATCCCCCGCCCAAATGGCGAACTTTTCGTGATGTTTATTGGATAGATTTCCTTCGTATTCCCGTCATTAGTGTCCTACTTTTTGTATGGAATGTGTGATACATTAACGACGTGGAATATGAATGAAATCTATGAATCTGAAACATCATGGAAGTACCTCGTTGCGTCGTGGTAAGTACTGAGTCAGAGGTATGGTAAATGTATGATGTACCAGGAGGTGAGAGAGCGGAGGGAGGATGGCGGCGTAGAGTTTGGTGGGTATATATAAACCCTTTTAAGGTTTCATAACTATAAAAATGTGACCAAGTAACACATTATTTTTTTAAACTTGATTGCGCACTTATTTATGAAGGTGTTTATGTTTATGTACTCGAGTGTAACAGGAGAGCAGAGAACGGTAGGAGGGAAGGGTTAATCGGGAGTAGTGGTATAGTATAGTATCATGTACCAGGGGAGCAGAGGGCGGAGGAAGGATTGTGGAATGGTGTAGTGGTGAAGAGAGTATTATGTACCAGGAGAGCAGAATGTAGAGGGAGTATAGCGGAATGGGGGGAGTGGTGGGTAGAGTATCATGTACCAGGAGAGTAGAGAGCGGAGGGAGAATAGTGGGATCAGTTGGGGGGTAAGGTTGGTATGGTGTGATGTACCAGGGGAGCAGAGAGCGGAGGGAGGATAGCGGTGGAGGATAGGCAGTGGCGTGCACACCATATAGGGCAAAAGAAACTGCCTACCTTAGTATTCTGATTACCCGAACTAACAATAGAGTTATTGCTAGATCCTTTTTTGTTGTACTCTCGACATAGGCTAACGAAGGTCCTATGTTTTGTGGGTGAGTAGATAGGTAGGTAGATAGGTAGGTACCTATGGTTCGTAAAGACAAGTTACCTATACATAGGTGTCAATACTTGGGGATTACTGCCTACCTTGTCGTAAAAGCCAGTGCACGCCACTGAGGATAGGGGTGGTAGGGTGTGATGTACCAGGGGAGCAGAGAGCGGAGGGAAGATAGCGGTGGAGGATAGGGGTGGTAGGGTGTGATGTACCAGGAGAGCAGAGAGCGCGGGGTGGCGGGGAGGTGGGGAGGCGGGGAGGTGCTAGTGGTCGGCGACGAGGCGCACGCTGTCGTCGCGCGGGTGTCGGCGCAGCGGCCGCGGCGCGAG